>JAJIBD010038036.1:0-18336 GCA_021461705.1 Cryptotis parvus | reverse complement strand
TAGGTGGGTGGCCACATGATCTTTTAACATCCCGTGGGACCCAGTCCATCTTGACTCTAGTCAACCGTCATCTCCAAATTGCATTACATGTCAGCCGCCGGTTTTCCTTGGCAAATGAGACCCAACGCATCCTGACTCTGGAACAAAGACGGAGGATGGAACACGGTATTCTCACTTGAGTGAGGCATGACCATACCAAGCATGAAACACTTGATTTCCTTTTGGGAGACCAAATAGTGTTCTCTTCATGCATTCGTAGGGCCCAGGTCTCTGAGGCATATGTTAATGCAGGGAGAACAGTGGAGTCAAAGATATTACCCAGAGCGGAGGAGTTATTTGTCTTTTTCACTGTTTCTTGATAATTTTGAAGACAATCTATGCGGAAGCTCTCTTCCTCCCTAATGCAGGTCAGGTTTTAAGTTATTCATCATGTTGACTTCTCAACCTAGGTACACATAACTGCATTCAGAGATGTTTGTTCGTTTTAGAGTGAAGATAGGACGGAACTAGTTCATTTTCATGAACATAGTTTTGTTGAGATTCAGCTATGAGCCTATCTTTCCACATTCTTGGTCAAAAGTCAGCCAGCATTTTGTGCCGCGGCTAATATTTGGTGTTATTAGAATGATGTCATCAGCGAAGCAGAGGGTGGTAGTTGCCCGACTATCTGCTTCCCGCTCCACGCTGAGCTACCTTCCCACCATTCTGAGCGTTGTCACACTTGATGTTCTCGAGGGTGGTGCTTAGGAGTTTCAATGAAATGGTATCCTCATGCAGAGCCCCTCATTTGACATCAATGAATCAAGCTCTTTTTTCCATGAATGGTGAGATCCTGGTGAGTGAATCTTATTACAGCTCCTGAAAGCATCTCCATGTATTGGGTTTCGAACACCATTTGGCTACCATGTCCCTTTGTTCTCCACAGAATCAGCTGGCATTCTTTAAATCAATAAATGTGAGACAGAGCAGCGTCTTGAACTCTACAAACCTCAATAGAACTTGGATTACCTTACATGGATATGGTCGGTGTGCTGAATCCTTTTTGGAAGCGGTTACACTGCATGGTTTATTACTTTGTCTAATGTTCTGCCAATCCTATTCAAATGGATATTTCAGTGAAGAGCTTGGCAGATGACAGACAACAGGCAGATAGGCGGTGATAGTTACCAATGTCGTGAAGATCTCCCTTCTTTAACAGTAGAACTGTCCTGCTGGTTTTACTTTGGGAGGGCACCTTGCATTCAGACAGGTAGCGTGTGAAGGCCACAGGCCAGTGTATTGATAGTATGACGGCAGATTCTTCAGTATTTGGGTCTGACTTTGTCTGGGCTGGGTGCTGTTCCTTTCTTTATCAATGAAATGGCATGTTGGATTTCAGAAGAAGGGTAGATATTGGGATGGACATATCCATCCTCGTTGGTATGTGGGCAAGTGGACGAGCCTATCAAAGAATCTTAGTAGACATCATGGATAATCTTCTTCATTGCCTTTCTGGAAGATGTTGATAAATCCATCAGGGCATCAGAAGTAAATCTTGATCTTATAGTTGGCAAAGGATGGTGTCTTTTGCGAATACTTTTCCCAGCTTCTGCTGCATCTTCCAATATTTCTGCTCTTCTCTTTGAGGTCTTCCTTTATCGCTTCTCTGCACCTGTTTGGAGGCTTGGGCGTTAGCATTTGGTCACCTGGGGGCTCCACGCCTTGCCACGTGGCGAATGAGCTAGGAGTTTTTGAAGACAGGCGTCCTTTGGTATCTTACTCTTTCTGGGCATTCTTTCTGTGCCCTTAATTTGCTGAACAAGTAGGTTGTATTCTTTATCGATTAACATCAATGATGGTATCTTTCCATGTTGCCACAATGGTGCCAAAGGGTTCCCAATTGGTGGTCATTCTGGGAATTCTCTTCTTAAATTTGCAGGCTTTTCTCCCAATTTTATTGAAGTAAATTTTGCATGAAGGATCGGTGGTCGATCTGTTTGGGAGGCCAAGGGGACAAAAACGGGCATCATCTATTAGGGAGTATCTTTGATTGAAGATGATGTGGTCAATTTCATTGTGGACATGCTGGGAAATTCCCATATCCCAGTGTTTCGGTTCAGCCTTCTGGAACTATGGGTTCTCATAAATGTTCTTGTGTGGACATGATGATATCATTAACTCTCTCACCCTGTTTGTTCCATTCTAGGCCTTGAGGTCTGATGTCGAATTCTTCAGCCAGCTCTTCTCAGGTCCTATCTTGGCATTAAAATCACCAACTACTTGATCTTGTAGAAGCTGTATGCTTTTTCTCAGGAGCTCCTCAAGTTACATGTAGATTTCTCAGTTTCATCTTCCTTCTATATGTTTTTTGTTAGTGAACAACGAAGATAGAAATTGCTGGCAGTGGGCCACATCTCTTCAAGTGCAATCACTCCAATGTCGCGGTTTGCTAAGGCGTTCAAATTAAATGTTCATGGCCAAGTTTGTGTGACAAGGACACGGCGCCACGCAGGCCTCTTTTGTCACATGTTCCTAGGAAGAAGAGTTCTCGGTTGTCAAAAACGGCATGATCGATTGGCGCCTTGTCTCAGTCAGACCAATGACGTCATACTTGATCTTTTGTGCTTGCACCATCAGGTCTTCAATATATGCTTCGATTCCAGCGTATTTGCATTGAAGTACAAACAGTCATTTTAGTCTTTCTTCATTTTGGCAACCTAGCTCGGCCCTAGAAATTTTTTTTCAGGTACTCTTGTTGACCCTTCTTGGAGTGCTCCTGTAGTAAGGGCTCTTTCAGGTCGAGAAGATGCCCATTTTATTAGTGGTTTTGGCATATTGAATACATTATCAGACAACGCTAGGACTCTGCCGTGTGGATGGTATATTCTCAGTATCTTGCAGGGTTCTCTGAGAGGGGGTGGAGGCAAATCGCTTGGCCGGTAGCAACCACGCACAACAGGGAGAACTGGTATTTGCTCTGCCTGGGGTATCTGCCACAACCTATTTTAGGTATAAAAGGATTACACCAGGACTAATCCCTTATTCCAAGATTATCTTTTAAGTAAACACTGGATGGATAGGGGGCTGGTATAAAGTAATGTATCTTCAATTTCATGAGCTTAGTGTAATCTAGATGGGTACCCACAAGGTCCTTCTTATTTATTATCACACCAAGGTGATTCTGAAGATCTTTTTCTCCATATACTGAAGAGGGTCACGCTCACCTGCTTGAAGGTAAAATAGTATGATTCTTCCTATAATCTGAAAGATAGTCTCAAAGTAGCCAGAGTGGTAGTCTCCTGGTAAATTCTAAGGTGTCCCACACCAGGTCTAGTGGATATATTGAGAGCTGTGCCCCAATCTGAATAACATAGAAATCTTAGTAGATGTATAATAAGTCAGAAGTTACTCATTTAGAGTCAAGGTGACTTCTGTAGCTACTACCCCTCTATCAGTGTTTACATAGAAGAGTCCCTCATTGTATGAACCCTGGCTTAAAAACATGTGGATGGGGGCGGAGCGATAGTCCAGTGGGTAGGGCGTTTGCCTTGCAAGTGGCTGGCCCGTGCTGGCCAGGGTTCGATCCCGGCATCCCATATGGTCCCCCGAGCACCGCTTAGGAGTAATTCCTGAGTGCAGAGCCAGGAGGAAACCCTGAGCATTGCCGATATGACTTAAAAAGCAAAAAAAAAAAAGAACATGTGCATAGATCAAGCTTTGAGTGGATAAAACAGCAAAGCTCCCATGCTAGCTAGGCCTGTCTTCCAACACACATCCATCCTAAAGCACAAATACCTATCTCAGAGCCTACTGTCAATCAGATTTAGCCTTCATCGACACCATTTGTCTTTCAGCTTTTGTACTAGAACTGTACCTACTGCACTGCAGCTGCAGTCAAGGCATTCCTGAGGCTACATCCTGCTGGTTCCCTGCACTTTTGAAGTCACGAGGTGTCATATATACCCAATTCAATTCATTACAACAAATCTACTTATAGATGCATCCTATTGATGGGACGGATAGTAGTACAGTGGTAGGGTGTTTGCCTTGCACATAGCAGACCTGGATTCAATCCCTGGCATTTTAATGGTTCCCAAAGCTCCACTAGGAATAATTCCAGGGCCAGAGCCAGGAGTAATTCCTGAGCATTGTCAGGTGTGAGCCAAAAAAAAAGACTGAGAGACAGAGGGACAGAGAGGGAGAGAGAGATATGAGAGAAAGATGCAATCTGTTGATTAATTTTATTTGAAGAGTCCTGGCTAAAACAAAGGGTAATAATTTATAACTCTTTACAGCAGCAAACATTTATTCCATAAATAATGTTTTCTGATATGCAATTTATAAACTCATTTAATATTTTTTTATAATCATTTATAAGTATGTGTGTGAATTCAAAGATCAAGTTTTTGTCAAATATTCTTATGTTACAAAGTCATTTTTAGTGGTTTATTTTTTCAAAACAGATGGAAAATGAACTAGAATGATTTATGGTATATCACATGATTTTTAGATATTGCCTTTTTTAAGATTAATTATTTTGCTTTTTTTCAAAACTATTAAAATTGGTTTTGTTCCTTGAAAATTACAGTTTTAGCTGACTTTTTTGTAAACTGAAATGTCTTGTTGAAAAGCTTATTTTTAATATAGCCCAGTTTATGATCTGTCCAAATGTAATATAATGATTACAATAATTATAGTGTGAAATAATTTGGCACAATGGTAGAAATAAAACATGTCTCTATCCATGTTTTGTAGTAAAATGAACCAGCCATGACTCTTACTGCTATGGTAAGAGGCCCTTATAGCATTCTAACCATTTTGAGGAATAGATACATTTTTTGTAACTTTTGCCCTGCTTCCTGGGAGGGAAAACTAGAACCTTTGCAAGTCATGAATAATAGACTTCTCTATTAATCTTGGTGGGTCTCTTGATAATGTTTCTAAATAAGATATCTTGGGATGTGAAGTGTCCTGCCACAATGATCAGCCAGGAAAATGGAAGTTTTGTTTTTGGACCCTTCCTGATCTTACCAGAAGAGTCTCTTCCTTTGGGTGGTCCTCCTAATAAAATTGTAATCAGATTTATATCACTTCCCTGATTTTTTGTGGGAGTTTTTGTGTAATAGCTCAATTGGTGATTAGTGGAAGCTCTGTACTTTTAAAATAAGCTCTTCAGCTATGCAGATGTTCCAAAAATCCCTAAAATAGTAGTTGGTATCGGATTAATAATGACCATTTTGAAGATTGTTCCTTTAAAATGTGGATTCTATTAAACTCCTTCTACTTGGTGTCTAAATTCATTGCAGCTACCATGAAAGTCTTTATTATCTCACTTATGTATGGTTAAGCTATGGTCAGGCACAAGCTCTTGAGCATTTATCTTATTATTCCTGCTGTCAAGTCCGAGGCATTTACTTCAATAGTGTATAACCTTGTATTTGATTGCTTTGGCTGTGACTTTGGATAATATGTCTGTAATAGGTAGAAAAATCAGTCAAGGCAGGTTTAATTTCAGCATAGTATTTGGTTCTCTTGTCTTTTTCAGTTTAGTAAACTGCCCAATATCATAAAATTGCTAAACACATTCTAATAAACTCAAATGGTAGAGTCAGTATCAGTTAGATACTTTTGAAGTCAGATTTTCATAGTTACACAACATGGAGCCCTAATTTAATTCTCTTGATCAAGCTCTGTTTGAGAGCTGAAAGACTTAGTGAAATGCAGTATAATACATTTGTAATACTACCTTTAAGTTAAAATGTCTCCATCAAATGGAAGGATACATTAAATGCTGGGTAGTATTTATTTCTTTCTATAATTTCATTTTGGGTGGTGTTTAGGGGTTACCTCTGGCTCTGTGCTCAGAAATCATTCTTGTCAGGTGCATGGGATCATATATGGGATGCCAGGGATTGAACCTAGGCTGGATGTATGTAATCAAGTTCACTGCCAGTTATAATATTATTCCAACCCCTGTATGAATTTTAAAACTCAACTTTAGTTTATGAATATTTTTCTATACTTAATTATTTGCCATAGACTTTGTGAAAAGTTTAATATATTTATTTAACAATATATGTAATAATAATGGTTAACATATGAATAACATTTAGAAATTTTCCCTTATATTTTGTTCTGCTCATGATTTTCCCTTGCTTATAAAAGGTAATTACAGCCATTGTTTGTACTCTAATATTTTCACTATGTCCACTTTTGGATTTTCTCTCAAGTTTTTTTTAATCTCTAAATATCAAATCAGGGCCTAGATACTTTGAATGGTGTATGGTTTATGAGAACATCATTGATTTGTTTTCCCTAGTTTGAATGAAAGAAGTGGGATTAGAGTTAGCTTTGTCACTCTGATTATTAATCATTAAGTAAGGCCATATACTTAAGAACACTATCATATATATATAATACTAGTAAACTTGAACAACAATTTTTAAATTCTCCTCTGAGGGCTAAAGAGCCATTTGTCAAAAAACCTGCCAAACATACAAGAATAGCAATTTCATAAATTTGTTATCAGCAAATTCAGGTTGTCAAGTTATGTTAACTATAAGCATTCAGTGAAAAATTACTCAACTAAACAACAAAGGCCCGTAAAGAGAGGCCTCAGAAACTCATCTTATTTAAGATCAAGAACATCTATATCATCATTTCCATAGACAGGAGCACTCTACCATATTTGGGGTAGAGTGGAGACTCTAAGCAGACTGAGAGGACATGAGGAACATTATCTACTGTCCTTGGCCAGCCAGACCAGACAGTTTAATGCTAGAATTTGATGAAGTAGAGCTGCTAAGATCTACAATAGCAGGAAACACCAGGACCATTCTAGTGTTTCTTGGGGTTTCCACACTCAGTGGTGCTTTGGAGCCATGTGATATCAGAATCCAAACTTGGGTCCCATGTTCCCCTGATTCTAAGCCTCAGCACTCGACCTCTTAACAATACCTAATAATGAAAGGAAAATTCTCATTTCAGAAAAAATTAAGTTGTTTCTATTCTATAACAGAGAAGATACTTTCAAAGTGACATTGGATTAACTCTGTGAAAATGGATGTTTTCATGTTGCTGGATAAAAAGTAGACGATTTAAATGAGAAAACATTAATTTACTAGGAGGATCTGACTTGATTATACTTCATGCAGGGCATTTATGCTCTGAATACAATATAGAGTGATTTAATGGAATCACAGGTCAGGCAAATCTTGGGTTCTCCATAATCAGAGTTCCATTAGTTTAATTTTTTATCATTATAAAACATAGGAAAGGAGATAGCATTTAAATGTGTGCAGCAATGACAACACTAAAAAAGCAAATACTTAAAGTTTACATGTATTGCTTTATTTATAGAAAATAGATATATGCAAGTTTCCATAGTGAAATATACATGCCCTCTTATTTTAGTAAAATGAATATGTAATCCTTATTTTATTAAGACTAAATACATTTTAACTTCATATAAAATTAGTGTTTTTAAAAATGGGAGGAATAAGTTTGCAATTGTATTTTTTACAAAGATAAAAATACACTAAAATCAGTGGGCAAGGTATGATAAATTTAACTGTGGGTATACTATTACAGGTTCATATATTATTGTGAAATAATATTATATTTCATAATATATTGTTATATGTATGTTATTACATATAGCAATGTAATAATGGGTATGTTATTACAGTTGTTACATAATAGTATATTATTACATAATAAATTATATGTATATTATTACATGTGATAATGTAATAATGGGTATATTATTACAGTTGTTAGGTTAGAGGAGAGAATAATAAGGCAGTGTATAAGGTTTTCATATTTATCTCCAGATACTATGCGATAATTGCTAATGCCTAAATGTGTTTAGATAAATATACAACCTCTAATAAGTCAACTGAGCACATATATTAAAGCAAAAATTATTGAAACAGATAGTAAGGGCAGGACTAGTGTGCCATCTTGTCACTTGTCATTTGTCTTCCCTTTCATCATCTTGCTGGAGTGGGTACCAGTAACATCTCCATATGTCCTGTCTCATGATAGTAGAGCCAAAGAGCATCTGCTTGCTCAAGGAACATGAAGAGCCTCAAACCATTCCATCAGGTCATGGGAATGAGGTCTATAATTGTTACTGGGATTTGGCATATCAAATATGACACGGGTAGCTTGCCAGGCTCTGCTGTGAGGGTGGGAAACTCTTGTAGTCACCTCTGATCTCCAGCATTTATTGATGAACCGCTTGAGGCTGCTGGCGGCCACACGAGTGGGGCTGTGATCGGCTCTCCTCCTGGGTGGAGTTCTGATGAGAGGGAGAGTCGGAGGGTGGAAAATGGTGGTCCTCTTGGAGTGGAGGGATCTTCTGACTTCTTGCAAGGCTCTGCTGGGGTGATGGGTCAGGGTCGCCATCCCTCCTGGGCGCCTTGTGATTGGCTGGGCACAGGAAGAGCCAGTAGCAGCTCTGCCCCATGTCTGTGAATCTCTGGATCAGCATACCTGGGCCAGACTTGAAAAAAGACTGTTGCAGGGTGGGTCTCGATGAGCAGGGCTGTGATCAGCTCTTCTGCTGGGTGTTCATCAGAACTGGTGGAGTTCTGATGAGAAGTGGAGCTCCGGAGATGGAAAATGGTGGCCCTCATGGAGTGGGGTGTCATCATCTGGCTTTTTTTGCAAGGCTTTGCTGGGGTGGCGGGCCAGGTCTAGGACCCGCCATACCTCCCGGGCACCTCATGATCAGCTGGGCACAGGGAGATCTGGTAGCAGCTCTGCCCCATGTCTGTGAATCTGGATCAGCATACCTGGGCTGGACTTGAAAATGACTGCTGTAGGGTGGGTCTCGATAAGTTGGGCTGTGATCAGCTTTTCTGCTGGGTGGTTTTCTTGGGCCGGACCATATTGTTTGTTCTGGAAATTAAAGTTTATAAGTTGTAGTTATATTTAAAATGAAAAATAATATTCATCTTTTAAATTTTCACTCAGAATTGTTGATCATATATTGAGTGTATGTGTTTAAACTGAAGGAAAGAAACATCAAGCCCAGACAGAATATAGGAGAGTATAGTTAAAGTCTTTTAAATTTAGTATTGTTTATATAATGTAAAGATTCTCAGAATGGAGATACTTCTTTTTCTAAGTATTACATATGTTAGATAATTCTCTATTCTAATGTTATTTTCCTTTTCCTATTTTCCCTTATATCTTTATGGATTCTACCCCTTGAGGTTGCAGGTGTAGCTGCGTGTGCCTGGCTGCATTGGCAGGTGGCAGACAGGACACAGAACACGCGGGCTCTGCCCTGTGGGGCCTGGAGGGGTTGATGGTTTGATATAAATAAACACTGGACCCTGTGGGATGAACCCAGAGCCATGGCAGAGCCGCAAAACTCCCCGTGGTGTATTCAATATGCCAAAAACAGTAACAACAATGAGCCTCATTCCCAATGAATGGAGATGTTACTGGCGTTCTCTCAAAGCAAATCGATGAACAATGGGAAGATGGTGACACGATTCAAGTGACAAGTGATCTTTATGAATGAGTCAGTTTGAAGACTGCTTAATTAATAGAGTAGCAAAAGGTAAACATTTATGTGTTTAGTGAATAATATATTAAGGAATACACTGTGTGGCCAGACAAAATAGAATAGCAGGTAAGGTGCTTCTCTTGCCTTACTGGTCGGTCCCCAGCATATCATATGGTCCCCTGAGCACTATCAGGTGTGATCCCTAAGTGCAGAGTCAATAGTAACCCTTGTGCATCACCAGCTGTCAACCCCCCCCCCACACAAAAGAATACTCTGCTAGTTTATGTATTTTTATAATTTTTTTTGCTTTTTTTTGGTTCACACCCGCAATGCTCAGGGGTTTCTCCTGGCTCTGCACTTGGGAATTACTCCTGGTGGTGCTCGGGGACCATATGGGATGCCGGGAATCCAAACCCAGGCCAGCATGGGCCGACTTCGTGCAAGGCAAACACCTTACCTGCTGGGCTATCGTTCCGGCTCCTTATTTTTAATTCTTATGCTTTTTTACAGTACAACTCTTTGGAATCATACACACTTACCAGATCCAAACATATTTTGAACACCTAAACTATACCTACTAGACTATATTTACATTGGAGTAAGTGCTATTGACAGAAGCAACATTTTTTACATGGTTTTTAAGATTTTGTTTTTTAACATACATTTTAAATTGTAATGCACTTTATAATTCTTCCTAAACCAGAAAGTACTATCACACATCTCTTCACTGCTGTGCAGAATTGCATGGACTTATTGTTTTGAAATATTGTGGCCCACATATGGGTGCCAACATTACTGCAATAAAAATAAAAGTAATTTTTTTTACCTTAGCATGGCTTTGAAGATAACAGCTATTATTCAGAAGAGAGAGTCAGGTACCAATACTCTCATTTTGGCTGTGTATTGCTAGTCACTGTAGGAAGAGCTATCTACTGAGACTCTGCTCATCTCCTCTGCCCTTGGAGGATTGCATGCCCTTCACATTTGTGACTGAATATCAGGAAATTTTTTTCAATCTTATGGAAAACGTTCTGGCTTACACATTGAATCTGTAAAGCAAGTGGGATGATAAATAGATTATGACTAGGAGAGAGACTGGAGAGAACGCTGTCCGGTGAGAATGTGAAGGTGAGTGAGATGGAGTGAGAAGGGTAGGCAGCAAAGTTATAGGGATGGTCATATGGCATGTTCAATTTTTCCCCAAGCAAAAATAAAATTGCATGCACACAGATGGAAAGCAACAGTTTTAAAACCTATTCACATAAAAATTTTGAAATTGAAACAGTTGGGTTAAATAAAGCTGTTTGGAAACCAATATACACAAAGTCCATTTCCATGATCCAAATCATATTTTTTATTTTCCGGATAACACACAGCATTATATACACAGGGATTTTAATGAAAGATGTACAGATCAGAACTTTACAATTAAATGGACATACTCATTGCAGTGTAGGCTGTCAGCAGTGTCACATCTTCTTTGTCGTGCAATATAGAGTCTTCATTTCACGATTGAAACCTCTCTGCTAAAACAAATTATTCTGCTGCCAATTTTTACACATTTATGTGAAAAAATAACTTTTGACTTTAGGTTTTAAATTCTGCTACTTCTAAATTCTGCTATATTTCAGTATATTTTTTAAATTATATTTTATAGATTATAAAATTTCAAATCAAAATGATAAAATCATCTAAATGTGCTTCATGATATAAAGGTTGAATAAGCATTTTAAAAGTCAATATCCTGGAATATTCATCATCTGCATTCAAGATCACAACCTCCTCAGCAAGAAAAATCTGTATTGTCATTGCAGTTTATATGTTTTGTCTCTAAACCTCATTTAATTTCCTTAGTTTTCTGTTTATTATGTTATCTAGTACTTTTGGAGTTTACAGTGTTGACATGCTATTGTAAACATTATAATTAAATGACATTTAAGGCACTGAAAAGCAAATAAATTGTAGTGGCTTTATTCTTAATGTTGTGGATCTGTGGCTAAGAAGCCCCAGCTCTGTCTTTGACTACTTAGGGCAATGTAAATGAAGGGACTTATTTCAGAGATGACTGAAAAAGGATTAGTGATAAAAATTAGGCCAAACTGTGTGTCTGTGTATCTACTTGATTATTCTGCACAGTCACTGCCTGAAGAAGAAAGATAACCAATTCTATCTTTGCACTATGAAGATGTTGATAATAGAGTTTCATGTTTTAAACCATTAAAAAGGAACACACTATTATATCTTATTTATGTATTTATTTTGATTATGAGGATCCTCTCGATCAAGTGGTGTTCAGGGGATCTGGGGAGTCCTCCCAACAATTCATGGCCCACTTGGCTGGGGGTTCAATGCCAGTGCCCTTGGCTGCCATGCTGTTTAACCCATGCAGTTCTGGGAATTACCTTGGCTCCCCAAGATGTGGGAGAGCTTCAAGAGTTGTGGTTGGCCCTGGTGCCCTGGATGCAGTATTGCATTCTCAGGCTTTCCATTGGCCATGGGCTCCTCCTGACCAAAAACCACCTTGGGGCTTAGGACCTTAACCTCCCAAGGTCAGGAGAAACACACACACACACACATACACACACACTTATATGTACCTATAGATATTTTTCATCTTTCTTTTCTTTCTTTCTTTCTTTCTTTCTTTCTTTCTTTCTTTCTTTCTTTCTTTCTTTCTTTCTTTCTTTCTTTCTTTCTTTCTTTCTTTCTTTCTTTCTTTCTTTCTTTCTTTCTTTCTTTCTTTCTTTCTTTCTTTCTTTCTTTCTTTCTTTCTTTCTTTCTTTCTTTCTTTCTTTCTTTCTTTCTTTCTTTCTTTCTTTCTTTCTTTCTTTCTTTCTTTCTTTCTTTCTTTCTTTTTCTCTCTCTGTCTCTTTCTTCCTTCCTTCCTTCCTTCCCTTCCTTCCTTCCTTCCTTCCTTCCTTCCTTCCTTCCTTCCTTCCTTCCTTCCTTCCTTCCTTCTTTCTTTCTTTCTTTCTTTCTTTCTTTTCTTTCTTTCTTTCTTTCTTTCTTGTAGGCATTTGGGACTATCGGTGCTTATAACCTCAGTCCCATTTATAATTTTATATCTTAACTTGTCTTTTGTATTTAGATTTTTCCCATAAAGCACAGTAATTATATAGATTAGATATTGGTCACTTGATCACTTGACATTCCGTTATTCATTGATTTGCTCGAGCAGGCACCAGTAATATTTCCATTTGACCCTATCACGTGCCACTGTAGCCCATTGGCATCTAGTTGCTTCAGGAATTAAAGAGCCTCAAACCATTCGTTCAGGGTCTTGACGAAGAAGTCTGACCATCTTGTAGGTGGGTGGCCACGTGATCTTTTGACATCCCGTGGGATCCAGTCAGTAACGGCTCTAGTCCAACGGCCATCTCCAAATCGCATTACATGTCCAGCCCATCTGATTTTTGATGCCTTGGCAAACGAGACAGCTTCCTGACTCTGGAAGAGTGATGGAGGTCGGAGCTCTGGATTCCTTCTTTCACTTGAGTGAGGTGTGATATTCCAAGCATAGCTCTTTCGATTCCTCTTTGGGAGACCCAAATAACATTCTCATCCAACTTTGTAGGGCCCAGGTCTCTAAGGCGAATATTAATGCAGGGAGAATAGTGGAGTTCAATTCAATATGCCAAAAAACCAGTGTTGGATAACGGTATCATAATACCAATAGATTTTGTTATCTTAATATATGTATATACCATATATATATACATACACACACACACACACACATATATATATATGTATATTTGTTACTAGTCACTTGTCTTCCGTTGATCATCGATTTGCTCGGGCGGCCCAGGAACATCTCCATTCTTGGGAATGTGGTCCATTATTGTTACTGTTTTTGGTATATCGATACACCATGGGTAAATTGCCAGAGTCTGCCATGGCTCTGGGGTTCATCCTGGGGGCCCAGTCTTTTCTGTGTCATACCATCAACCAAACAGTGCCCATGGGGCAGAGCCCTGGATGTAGATAAGCCTGTCTCCTGTCTGCCACCTGTCAACGCATCCAGGCACTGAAGCCACACCTGCAACACCTTGAGGGGGAGGATGTTGCAGGTGTGGGCTTCAGTGCCTATATATATATAGGCATTGAAGCCACACCTGCAACACCATATATATATATATGTCCTCCCCCATATATATATGTCATGCAAATAAATGCAGTCATTCTATATCTGTATTTTTCCTTCTGACTAATTTCACTAAACATGATCCCCATTTCAATCTATTTATAGGGAAATTTCATAACTTTGTTTTTTAACAACTGCATAGTATTCCATTGTATAGATGCACCACAGTTTCTATATCCAGTCATCAGTTCTCAGGTACTTTGATTGTTTCCAGATCCTAGCTATTGTGAATAGTGCTGCTATGAAATATAAAAGTGCAGATGGTGTTGCTGCTGTATGTTTTTGGCTTTGCAGGGTATATTCCCAGGAGTGGTATGGCTGGGTTAAATGGGAGCTCAATTTCTAGTCTTTGGATGAATGTTCATATTATTTTCCAAAAGGCTGTACCAGTTGACATTCCCACCAACAATGGATGAGAGTCCCTTTCTCCCCACCTCAACATCAGCATTTGTTGTCCTTGCTCTTTTGGATATGTGCCAGTCTCTGTGGTTTGAGATGATATCGCATTGTTGTTTCGATTTGCATTTCGCTGATGATTAGTGATGATGAGTATTTTTTCCATATGCCTTTTGACCATTCAAATTTCTTCCCTTGTTGAAGTGTCTGTTCATTTCTTCTCCCCATTTTTTTGATGGGGTCGACTGTTTTTTTCTTGTAAAGTTCTACCAGTGCCTGATCTATCCTGGATAATAACCCTTATCAGATGGGTATTGGGTAAATACCTATACCCATTCTGTGGACTGTCTTTGTAACTTTGCCACTGTTTCTTTTGAGGCACAGAACCTTTTTTTAGTTTCATGTAGTTCCATATGCTTATCTTTGCTTCTAGTTGCTTTGTTAGTGGTGTTTCATCTTTGAAGTTGCCTTTAGCTTCAACGTCGTGGGAGGGTTTTTCCAATATTTTCTTTTGGTGTACTTTATGGATTCAGGTCTGATATTGAGATCTTTATTCCATTTA
Organism: Cryptotis parvus; assembly: GCA_021461705.1. Classification (NCBI taxonomy): domain Eukaryota; kingdom Metazoa; phylum Chordata; class Mammalia; order Eulipotyphla; family Soricidae; genus Cryptotis; species Cryptotis parvus. Next base: position 3,735 of record JAJIBD010038036.1, on the reverse strand, counting down.
GATCTGATTTTTGTGCATGGTGTTAGACAGAGGTCCAAATTCATTTTTTACATGTAGCTGCCCAGTTTTCCCAGCACTACTTGTTAAAGAGGATTTCCTTGCTCCATTTGGTACTTTGCTCCTTTATCAAAGATTAAATGATAATGTATTTGAGGATGGGAGTCAGAATACTCAACTCTATCCATCGGTCCACAGATCTATGTTTATTCCAATACCATCCTATTTTTACTACTACCACTTTATAGTATAGTTTGAAGTAGGGAAAGGTGATGCCTCCCATCTTCTTTTTCTCATTGATTGCTTTAGCTATTCTTGGGGTTTATTATTCCATACAAATTTCAAAAAGTGTTTCATCAATTTCTTTGAATTATGTCATGGGTATCCTTATAGCGATGGCATTGAATCTGTTTAAAGCTCTAGTGCCATTTTGACAATGCTAATTCTCCATATCCATGAGCAGGGAATGTGTTTCCATTTTCTTGTGTCCTTTTATTTCTTGAGGCATGTTTGTGTAGTTTTCTTTTGTACAGGTCCTTTATACTCTTCGTTAAGATGATTCCTAGGTATTTGATTTTCTGTAGCACAATTGTGAATGTGATCATTTTCTTAATATCTCTTTCTTCTCTTTCATTATTTGTATATAGAAGAGCCACTGATTATTGGTAATTGATTTTGTACCCTGCCACTCTACTATAGGTATATATTATTTCTGGGAGTGTTTGGTTGAGAGTTTAAGGTTCTTTAGGTATAATATCATATCATCTGCAAATAGTGATAGGTTGACTTCTTCCTTGCCTATCTTGATCCCTTAATGTCCTTTTCTTCTCTCATTGCTATGGCAAGTACTTCCAGCACTATATTAAATAGAAGTAGTGAGAGTGGACAAACTTGTCTTGTCCCTGATCTTAGGGGAAGGCTCTCAGTTTTTTCCCATTGAGTATGATGCTCATTGTGTCCTTTGGTAAATGGTTTTGACTATGTTGAGGAAGGTTCCTTCAATTCACATTTAAAAAATTATTATACCACCCGTGGGACTAACAATTACAAAGGTGTTCATAATTGGTTCTTGGTAATACAGTATTCCAGCACCCATCCCTCCACCAGTGCCCCATTTCCACCACCAATGTACCCATCCCTCCTGCCCACCCCCCAGGCTGCCTCAATAGCAGGTAGCCCCGTTTCCTCTCTCTTTCTCTCTTTGTCTCTTTCTTTCTGTCTCTGCATCTCTCTCCTTCTTTTTACACATTGTGGCTAGCCCTGCAGGTATTTAGAGTTTATCACTTAAGTCTCTTTGTGCATATTCAATGGTGAGCTTTTAGTCTACCATTACCATTTCCCACACTTAGTAAAACACTGGTATCTTTTTATTATATCCTATTAATGAATGCAGTCATTGGTGCTGGCATGGATATGGGGGAAAAAAGGACTCTCATCCACTGTTGGTGGGAGTGCCGACTGGTCTAGCCCTTTTGGAAAACAATATGGGCATTCCCTCCGAAAACTAGATATTGAGCTCCCATATGATCCAGCAATAGCACTCCTGGGAATATACCTGAGAGACCGAAAAACACATAGCAGAAACACTATCTGTACTTCTCTATTCATCTCTGCACTATTCACAATAGCTATAATCTGGAAACAACCTAAATGCCCGAGAACAGAGGACTGGCTGAAGAAAGAAACTGTGGTTCATCTACACTATGGAATACTATGCGGCTGTCAGAAAAGATGAAATTATGAAATTTACCTGCAAATGGATGGACATGGAGACTATCATGCTGAGTGAAATTAGTCAATTCACATTTTATGTAGCGTACTTATCATGAATAGGTGCTGGATCTTTTCTAATGCTTTCTCTCGTCTATTGATATGATCATATGGTTTTTGTTTTTTCTCATATTGGTATGGTGTATTATGTTGATTGATTTGCAAATGCTGAACCATCCTTTCATTCCTGGGTTGAATCCTACTTGATCATGTTGTATAATTTCTTCCTTAGCCATTTTACTTCATTAAACTTTTTATCTTTATTTTTTTGTTGCATTATTGTTTGATGATATGGACTCCAATTGACATCAAATCATTTTCAACATTTTTTCACTTTTCTTCGCCTTACTTTCTCCTCCCCATCACCCCCTTTACCTTGTTTTTTTTCCCCAACACACCCTGTAGTGCTCAGGCACCATTTGTTGTAGTGCAGTGAGTGGAGGACGGGGTGGTAGGGACATATTTGATTTGGGGGATTGAACTGGAGTGCAGCAAGCTCATGCCTTATACTATATCTCTGGCCCTTTGCTTTCCTCTATATAGATTCTAGGGACCTCAAATATTTGACTTGAATCTCCCTTCAGACTAAGAGGTGGCCATTTATATCACTTTTGCTATGTGATACTAGAAAGAAATTTCTTTAGGATCTTGTACTCTCAGTTTAAAACTAGGCACTGACCTTTGTTTTGTCCTGCCTGAACTCTAAATAATATTCCTAGCCCTGTATTGCTACCATGAGGTTGTATAGGGAGAAAAGTCAAATGATTAAGTACCTGAAATAAAATATTTGATTCAGAGTCATTCACGACTTGTTGGACTTTTCTGAATGTCAGACTCTCTTCAATGTTATTAACTAATTCCATGTCTATTAATGTTGGTCATTGATATTTCTGTAACTTGAAGTGTTAGAAGAATTTCTTGTTTCATACACAGAATTTTACCTTTCTGAGTCCTAAAATGAGCCAGTCATTTTGGATTTGAGCCTTTCTTTGCTCTGTCAGTGTGACTCCATGCCCACAGTTCCTACACTCCTGTACCTGTATGTATATTTTGCCATGATGTTCCTTTGTTATAGTATTCTATTTACATTCCTTGCTCAGAAATGTGCTGTAATGTAATCTCTGGTAGATGCTTATTTATTGTCTGCTGATTTTATACTCTGTACTTCATTGATCTTAATTTGTTATTACTTTGATTTATATTCCCCAAAAGTATTACTTCTTATGCCTGTGGAAATCCTTTAACATTCCTTATAGTAGAAGTCTAGTGTAAATTATTTGTCTTAACTTTATTCCCTAAAAAGTCTTCCTTTGTTTTTTTATTTTAATATTTTTTCACAGAGTATAGAATTTTATTCTACCTCCCTTGGTTTTCGGAACATACCCAGTATTGCTCAGTGATTGCTCCTGGCTCTATGGTCAGGGATTGGTTTTAGTGTGCTCAGGGGACAGAACTTGACCAAGTTGGCTGTATGCAAGGCAAATGCCTTACATGCTATAACTCTAGTCCTTGAGTATAGAATTCTAGATTGATTAATTCCCCCTTTATTTGCTTTCCCAACTGAATTACTTTGATAAATAATTCTTTTGCCATCCCTCATTTCTTTATTACCATTTGCTATATAATTTTACCCTCGGTTTTTGGGATTTGGATCCATATCTTTAAATGTTTTGCTTATTGTGTGTTTTAAAGTTTGCTTCAATTTTATCCCTGGACATTTCTCTGATTAGCTTCTTGCATCTATGTATCTATAATTTGAAATATTGTCCATTTTTCCCTCAAAATAATAATGTATTAACACCAATCCCTTTTGGATATTTTATTTAAAATATGAGTATTTGCACCTTTGAAATATGTGATCAATATCTCATTGATGTTTTCTTTACTTCTTGTCTTTTTTTTTTTCAAACACATCTACCTTCATTTTGAATAGCTTTTTAGATTTCCTAAACAGTGGTCAGATGACTC
>JAJIBD010038035.1:0-104111 GCA_021461705.1 Cryptotis parvus | reverse complement strand
GATCACTTGATCACTTGAATCCCGTTACTCATTGATTTGCTCGAGCGGGCGCCAGTAACATTTCCATTGGACCCTATCACGTGCCAATGTAGCCCAATGGCATCTGGTTGATTCAGGAATATGAAGAGCCTCAAACCGTTCCTTCAGGGTCTTAACAAGGAAGTCTGACCATCTTGTAGGTGGGCGGCCCACGTGATCTTTTGACATCCCGTGGGGATCCAGTCGGTAACGGCTCTAGTCCAGCGGTTGTCTCCAAATCGCATTACATGTCCAGCCCATCTGATTTTCGATGCCTTGGCAAAAGAGACAGCGTCCCTGATTCTGGAATAGCGATGGAGGTCAGAACTCCGGATTCCTTCTCTCACTTGAGTGAGGCGTGATATTCCAAGCATAGCTCTTTCGATGCCTCTCTGGGAGACCCGAATAGCATTCTCATCCTGCTTTCGTAGGGCCCAGGTCTCTGAGGCGTATGTTAATGCAGGGAGAACGGTGGAGTCAAAGAGACTTGCCCGGAGCCGGAGGTTCTTTGTCCTTTTAGCTATTTCTTCGATGCCTTTGAAGGCATTCCATGCCGCTCTCTCTTCCTCCTGCGCAGCTCAGGTTTTAGGTCATTCATCATGTTGACTTCTTGACCTAGGTACACATAACTGCTGCATTCAGAGATGTTTGTTCCATTGAGAGAGAATGGGGGCCTCTGGAACTAGTTCATTTCTCATGAACATAGTTTTCTTCAGATTCAGCTGTAGACCTACCTTTCCACATTCTCAGTCAAAGTCAGCCAGCATTTGTGCCGCTTGGCTAATGTTTGGTGTTATTAGAACGATGTCATCAGCGAAGCGGAGGTGGTGTAGTTGCCGACCATCTATCTTCACTCCCATTCCTTCCCATTCTAATTGTCTCATGATGTTCTCGAGGGTGGCACTGAAGAGTTTTGGTGAGATGGTATCACCCTGTCGGAGCCCTCTTTTGACATCAATGATCACTTCTTTTGTAGAATGGTGAGATCCTGGTGGTGAATCCATAATACAGCTCACGAAGGATCTTGATGTATTGGGTTTGAACACCCTGTTTGACTAGGGGCTTCGATGACTGCTTCAGTTTCCACAGAATCAAAAGGCTTTCTGTAAATCAATGAGACGTGAGACAGAGCGGCATCTTGTACTCCCTACAAACCTCAATGAGCTTGGTTACTGTGTGGATATGGTCGATTGTGCTTGAATCCTTTCCGGAAACCTGCTTGCTCGCATGGTTGACCTTCATCTAGTGTTCTGCTAATCCTGTTCAGGATGACTCGTGTAAACAGCTTGTAGATGACAGACAACAGGCAGATGGGGCGATAGTTGCTGATGTCATGAATGTCTCCCTTCTTGAACAGTAGAACTGTCCTGCTGGTTTTCCATTGGGAGGGCACCTTTGCATTCGGACAGGTAGCGTGTGAAGAGCCGAGCTAGTGTATTGATGAGCACCGATGGCAGATTCTTCAGATGTTCGGGTCTGACTTTGTCTGGGCCTGGTGCTGTTCCCTTCTTTACCGATGAGATGGCATGTCTTATTTCAGAAGGGAGAACGTTGGGGAATGACGTATCCATCCTGTGGAATTTGGTATGTGGGCAGGTGGATGTGGCTATCAAAAAGATTTGAGTAGAAGTCCTGGATAATCTTCTCCATTGCCTTTCTGGAAGATGTGATAGATCCATCAGGGCGTCGGAGGGCAGTCATCTTGGTCTTATAGTTGGCGAAGGACAGGCGGGCAGTGCGAATACTTTTCCGGCTTCTGCTGCATCTTCCAGTATTTCTGCTCTTCTGTCTTTGAGGTCTGCTTTTATCGCTTCTCTGCACTGTTTAGCAAGCTTGGACGTTAGCATTTGGTCTCCTGAGGCTCGCGCCTTGCCACGTTGGCGAATGAGCTCGAGAGTTTCTGAAGACAAGCGTCCTTTTGTGTTTTCTCTCTCTCGGCATTCTTCGCACAATCATGGAGGTGCTGAACCAGTCGGTTGTATTCTTCATCGATGTCATCAATGATGCTATCTTCCCATGTTGCCGCAATGGTGCTAAAGAGTTCCCAGTTGGTGGTCGTTCTGGGAGTTCTCTTCTTAAACTTTGCAGCCTTTTCTCCCTTTTGCGGGAAGTAGAATTTTGCACGAAGGAGACGGTGGTCCGATCCTGTCTGGAATTTGGGGACGACAGCAACATCGGTCAGACAAAACCGTCGATTGAAGATGATGTGGTCGATTTCATTGTGGAACTGTCCACCAGGAGATTCCCATGTCCAACGTTTCACTTCAGCCTTCTGAAACTGTGAGTTCCCATGAATAGTCTTGGTGGACATGATGAACTCAGATAGTCTCTCACACCTGTTCGTTCCATTCTAGGCCATGGGTCCCGATGTGGAGTTCTTCAGCCGATCTTCTCGGTCCTATCTTGGCATTAAAATCACCGACTATGATCTTGTAGAAGGTGTGATCTTTTTTAGAACTCCTCCAATTCCATGTAGAATTTCTCAATTTCATCTTCTTTGTATGTGGATGTTGGTGCATAGACAATGAAGATAGAAATTGCTGGCAGTGGGCCACATCTCCTCAAGTGTAATCGTCCTATTCGGTTTGTTAGGCATTCAAATGAATCAATGTTGACAGCCATGTTCGTGTTGACAAGGACACCAATGCCACCGACGCCTCTTTCATCACATGTTCCAAGGAACAATTCTTCTCCGGTGTCAAATACAGCATGATGCGACTGACGCCTCCTCGTCTCAGTCAGACCAATGATGTCGTACTTGATCTTTCTTGCTTGCAGCATCAGATCCTCAATATATGCTTCCGTTGCCAGTGTACGTGCATTGAAAGTACAGACAGTCATTTTAGTCCTTCTTCGTTTTGGCAGCCTAGGACAGCCGTGAAATTTTATCAGGCACTGCTTGTTTGCCTTTCTTACTGCTGCCGTATTAAGGGCTCTTTCGGGGTCAGGAAAATAAACATTTTTTGTTACTGGGTTTGGCATATCGAACACGCATCGGACAGCTTGCCAGGCTCTGCCATGCGGGCACTATATTCTCATTGCTTTGTGGGGCTCTCTCAGAGGGGTGGGTAGAATATTTGTGGTAGTTTGGAGGTAAATCGCACGGTCGCACAGCGGTCCGTAACGAGGAAAAGCTGGTTTCTGCTCTGCCGGGTGTACCTGTGTCTGAGGCTCAAGCATTCCTGGGTTTGAAATACTCTCCTCTGAAGGGCGGGTCCTTGTAGGCTGGGTTTCTGACAAGCTGGGCTGGAGACTGGATTAATCTGTGGGCTGGAGAGTGGATTAATATGCTGGGGGAGATCTTACCAGCTGCAGAGTGTGGATTGTGACACAGATCGCTGCCAGCAAGGTGTGGGAGTTTCTCTGGCCTCCTCCGAGGCTCCATCGGGATGGTAGACTCAGGTCCGAGTTGCTCTCGTGGTCCATGGAGTGCAGGGGGGTTCAACGGGAAAGCTGGTTTCTGCTCTGCCGGGTGTACCTAATTTTCCTAATTTCACTATGACTAAAATAATTTTTAAGAGCATTTGTCTTGCAGGTGAGTAATCCCAATTTGAATTCTCCAAACCATGTATCACCCCCCCCCCCACAATCTGGAGTCACTACTGAGCACAGAAACACAAATAGCTCTTGAGGACTGCTGGGTATGATCCTAAAACCTAAATAAATAAATGAATAAATAAAATATTTTAATGAAGGTAAATAATTTTTAGCTAAAAGAAAATAAAACCTGACTAAGCTATAGGGCAACAATATGAGTTGTTTTATTACATTGCTTTTATGTTGAAAGAAAAAAATAGTATTAGCTAGTATCTACTGTATCACAATAATAACCATATAGTTATTAACCAGGTATTATTAACCAATCTGGTTATTAATAATAACCAGATAGTTGTAGTTTTAGCTATATTATTATTATTAACCAGATAATTATAGTCTGAGCATTTTAAATATACCTGGAATAGTTTAGCAATAAAACCTGTTTCAATTGAATTAAGTGGCTTAGTTTAAGTCAGACAACCCTGAAATCGTTCATTTTGGTATCAGTTCTTATTCTGAAACATTTGCTGCTCTACGCTCATCAGCTTAACTTTTACTCTTACCGAAGGTTACAACTACCTACTTTGTGTGTGGAAATCTGGATAGAGGAACACAGCTGTAATTCGGGACTGGCCCTTTCATTCTCTTACAGCTTTTCTGACCATTGATCACTCCTCCTCTCATGGGGAGACACCCAGGGCAGAAGAGGAGGCAGGGAAAGTGAACAGAAAATGAAAAAGTTATATTGAGGGTGTTTTGGGCAAAAACTTTGATAAGAGTCACACAAGGCATTCATTCTTTGTTTCCCCATCACCTTATTCCAAGCCACTCCTAGAAAATTATGGATACCAGGATATCACATGGTTACATACTAATGAGTCATTTTAATTCAGACTGATTCCAGGAGAGATTTTCTCATCAGTCATTGGAAAACAGTAGAAATTCTTAATAATCCTCAGAACAGATAGATTGAATTCATGAGAGATGATATATCCCCTCCCTACATTTATTTATTTATTTATCTATTTATTTATTTATTTATTCACTTATTCATTCACTCATTCATTTACTTATTTATTTATTTATCTATCTATCTATTTATTTATTTATTTGCTTTTTTGGGTCACACCCGACAATGCTCAGGGATTACTCCTGGCTCTGCACTCAGGAATTACTTCTGGTGGTGCTCAGGGGACCATATGGAATGCCAGGGATCAAAGCCGGGTCAGCTGGGGATCAAACCCAGGTTGGCTGCATGCAAGGCAAATGCTCTACCCACTTTCTATCGCTTTGGCCCCACCTGCATTTATTTTGAACTCATCATTAATTAGGAAAGGAAATATTTCTCAATTTAATATCTTAAGTTTATATAAAATACTGACACTATACATACAAACATATATATGCACATATATGCTGATGTATAATGCACTCATTCATGTAATCAATACCATTCTAGATAGTGTCATGGGAAAAAAACACCTCTCTAATTAATCATGTTTAATAAGACCTAGAAAACAAATACGTGAAAGTTCCCCAAAAAGCAGACATTGATACTGAACTAAGCAGAAAATAAACTTAAGAATGCAAGACTACAAGAAAATTCACCATTCTCATATATTTCACTCTTTTTGTCATCAATAAATTCTTTCTGGGGCCGGAGCAATAGCCCAGCGGGTAGGGCATTTGCCTTGCCGCGACGGCCTGTGCCGACCCAGGTTCGATCCCGGCATCCCATATGGTCCCCCGAGCATCCGCCAGGAATGATTCCTGAGTGTAGAACCAGGGGTAACCCCTGAGCATTGCCGAGTGTGGCCCAAAAAGCAAAAATAAATAAAGAAAGAAAGAAAGAAAGAAAGAAAAAAGAAAGAAAGAAAGAAAGAAAGAAAAAAGAAAGAAAGAAAGAAAAAAGAAAGAAAGAAAGAAAGAAAGAAAGAAAGAAAGAAGAAAGAAGAAAGAAGAAGAAAGAAAGAAAAAGAAAGAAGAAAGAAAAAAGAAAGAAAGAAAGAAAGAAAAGAAAGAAAGAAAGAAAGAAAGAAAGAAAGAAATTCTTTCTGATTTGCCATTCATTCACTGACTATTTATATTCACCAAAAAATGTCTAGGAACCCTGTATGTCAAGTACTAAAGCACATTTTTTTGGAATAAGCAAAAGCAGGAAATTAGAGATTTCTATTGTCAAGTAATCATTTTATTCCTTGAACCTAGATGAGTGCTTGGCACACAGGAAGTCACTTGTCACTTGTTTCTTTTCACTTGTTCTCCCGTTGTTTTTCAATTTGCTAAGCGAGCACCAGTAACATCTCCATTCATTGGCAATGAGGTCCATTATTGTTACTGTTTTTGGCATATCGAATACACCACAGGTAGCTTCCCAGGCTCTGCGGTGGCTCTGGGTTCATCCCAGGGGACCCAGTCTTTTTCTGTGTCAAACCATCAACCATCTGAAACACAGAAAGTACTCCATAATATTATTAAAGAAATACATAAACAGACCTGGGACTCATGTTTATTTAACTACTAACCTCTCTCTATCAACTACCCCAGTCTCAATTTATTTCCTATATTACTTTCATCTTTCCAATTCCAAAGATTTTTTAAACTTTTTTGCCAAGACACATGAGAAATAAGTTAAGCTACTAACTGGAGTTTTCTGCCGGTGTTATGTTTATTTATTTTGTTTTTTGTTTCTGCTGTGACAATTGCTTTGTTGTCATTGTTTCTATTTGATGTTTGTTGTGATATTTCTAGGCTGAACCAATGTACACTGGGTAGGGTGCTGGCCTAGCTCGCAGTTGACCTGGCTCAAACCCCAGCTACCTATATAGTCCCTCCAAATCTGCCAGGACTGATCCCTGACCACAGAGCCTGGAGGTAAGCCCTGAGCATGGCAGGGTGTGGACTAAAAACAAACAGAAATTGTGAGCTCTGTCTTCTGGTGGCCTTCCCTTTGTGGCAGTCTTATTAATTTTTTTCTATTATATTCATTTGATTTTGAATCTTCAACCCTTTAAAGTTAGACCTATATAATTGCACATATACTTTATACATGCTATATTATCACATGGACATAATAAGTCAAATGAAAGGAGTAAGGTAGAAAGTTTTTAAATCATTGCATACTGCAGACTGATTTTAGCCCTTTACCAAATTATCAACAAATATTTATTAGGTAGCACTCTTTGACAAAACTCTACACTATACCTTGCTATCTTCCAGTTACATAGTTCGGAGACATTACTTTAAATTGAACTGAACAGCAGTATTCATGGCTACCCTAAGGCAAAAACAAAACAAAAAAAAACATTTAACACATCTCAAGGGGGATGAAAAAATAATATTGAATAGAAAAGTAGATAACCACGGGGATAATCTGACTGCTTTGAATAAACATGGTAATATTACTTGTCTTCCGTTGTTCATCGATTTGCTCGAGCAGGCGCCGGTAACATCTCCATACATTGGGAATGAGGTCCATTATTGTTACTGTTTCTGGCATAAGAAATACACCACAGGTACCTTGTCAGGCTATGCTGTGACTCTGGAGTTCATCCCAGGGGGCCCAGTCTTTTTCTATGCCAGATCATCAACCATCCAGGGCCCATGGGGCAGAGCCCTGGGTATAAACAAGCCTGTCTCCTGTCCACCATCTGCCAATGCAGCTGGGCACCACAGCCACACCTGCAACACCTCCAGGGGAAACATGGTAATATATAAAATGGATTTCATTCTACCAACTACATATGAGACAGGAGACAGGCTTGTGTGCACCCAGGGCTCTACCCCGTGGGCCCTGGATGGTTGATGGTCAGACAAAAACATCTGGACCCCCCTGGGATGAATCCAAAGCCATGTCAGAGCCTGGCAAGCTACCGGGGGTGTATTTGATATGTCAAAAACCGTAACAATAATGGACCTCATTCTCAATGAATGGAGACGTTACTGGCGCATGCTTAAGCAAATCAATGAACAATGGGAAGACAAGTGACAAGTGACAACTACATATGCATTATAGTCATTCTCTTAGTGGCAATGATTATTATTCTCTGTATAATTCCAAGAAACTAAGAAAAAGTATTTTGAATGGGAATTTTTAAAAACTAGTAACTTGGTAAAGTCTAGAAAATCAAATATCTTGCTGTTTTAAAACTTTTCCATTTACATTTTTTACAGGATTAAGTGTTCTGAGTGAAAAATATTAGATTATGTTTTCTATAAAGAAATATGTTATTTTTTCAAGTGATTATTTAAAACCATCACACAAGTAAAATTCACTAATCTTTTATTTCAAATATGTATGCTTTCATATTTTCTAAATTTCTGTATAAATGCTGTATAATTTATAAAGTTTTCGATATAGTTATTTGCATCAAGTTCAACACAAAGGTCCATAGTCTAAGATGGGTAGAGATATAGTCTTAAATATATCTTAATGTTTTTGCTATATACATTCTTTCCTCTATTGTAAAGTATATTTTAGAGAAAAAGGGATCATTTGCTTTGGAAAATTTTCAACTTCTAGAGTTTGCTAACTACATGCCACTGAAAATACATTAAATTTTAAGTTTCAATAATATATAGAAAATAATTTCTGGCATAAGATACCAGTAAAGGTCATTTTGAAATGATAAACCCATTTCTATATTTTCTAGAGCCAAGATAACAAAGCAATTTACAAAATATTAAATACAGCATTTCTTTGCAGAATTAAGTATGTTCACAGGGCTAAGCCATCTGCCACTTTCACTACAATGTTTTTCCTTTCTCTTCTGAACATGCCTAGGGAACAGTGTTGCCTTTGCGGCATACCTTTACTCTATATTCAAATGTTCTTGTTATTTTGTCTTTGTCTGTAACCACAGCATTTGAAAAACAGACTGTGTGTCATAAATTAAAGGACAAGTTGAAATGTGATAAGTTCTATTTATTCACAATCTATTACCTTGTCAGTACATAATGCTCTTTATACCACTGGTGAAAAAGAATATCTTACGGCTGCCATTTTCTTTTCCTGACCATATCTTTGTGGTTCCCCCATATGAAAGTACTTGAACTTCAGTTGAGTTTGCACATTAAAGGCAAAGTGTAATCATATATTTATTTCTAGCATATTTTTATCCAAACCACAAAATTATTGCTCTGATGTATGAAATGTTCCTAACAAAAAAGTGCCTATAAAGCATCTCCCAAAATATGGCTTTTGAGTGTACATAAGTTAATAGTAGTAAATTTAGAGATACTGAAATATTTTATGCAGCAAGAGTCCAATCTATGTAGATGAAATATTCTGGGCATGAAAAATCTGGATTCAATTATTGGTTAAATTCACCCACTTTCCTTTAGAAGTTCTTTTAGTGAAGCTTTTGGACTCTAGATATCATCAAATTTGGACTAATTACATGTAAATTACCACACCATATATTTTTTAAATGTAAGGACAATGCATGATTCTCATGTTAACTATAAGATCTTGGATGGTTTTTCTTATGTCCTTTCTTTACTTCATTCGGTTCATCTCTCCTCCATGTTACAAGCCAGGAGAGATGCTAGAGTGACCTGCAATGCCTTATAATGGAATCACCCTTTTTTTTGGAACTAGAACTCACACAGTAATTGCAGAAGAGTTTAAGTTTATTACAACTCTTATAGACCTACAGGAGTCATCTTTAATGATTTTCCTGTTCCTCATGCAGTTTCTATTGTATCTCCCATGGACTAATGCTGTTCTTCTTTTGTACACACATTATATATATATATATATATATATATATATATATATATATAACTCTCTCTATATATATATATATAGTTATTAGTTATCTTGGACTGTCTTAAGAGAAGGGTCATAGAGGATGCGAGGCATAAGAGATGGGGTTTTGTAGGAATTTGGAGGATAACTTCCTGGCTAAGTTCTACTCAAGATCCATTTGCCTTATGAAAGTAGATGTAACACCAACCTAATAATAACATAGAGCAATTCAGTTCAGGTAGTATCTCAGCCTATACAGAAATTATGTCCTTCTCATTAATTACTTATCTCAGTATAGAGTCAGCACCAAAAAGCAAAACCCTTACAGAACCCACAATCAACTTTGTTTTAGTATCAAATGACCAAATGAAAGAAACCTTCAAAAAAAAAATGATAGCTGTAAGCTACCAACTGAGGAGACTGAAGCCATGTGAAAGTGGTAAATTTTAGTAGAAACTGAATTAAAGGAACAGAGCAGATGACCAATTTAAAGGTTTATATTTTTATCTACGTTAAAAAGCAAGATGGTCACACAAAACTAGACATCTTTTTGATCTTAGATTGCTAAGAATTCTAACTCTCTTTTATCCAAACTTGGGAAGTTTTCAAGTTTATTAAGATGAAGTGAAGAAGAGCAAAACCAGCAATCAATTCAGCAGTTTGGGTTTACAATTCACAACATTTCTCCAGTGTCTTCCTCTTTGAGTGCCTCAAGAGCACCCTGCATATTTTCATCTGAGCCGTCAAATTCCTACAGTTGAGTTTCTTATATTTTATATCCAATGAGGCATTTTAACAAGAAAGAGAAACTGCAGTGTCTAGTCTTTTTCTGGAGTCATGACAGTAATCATTTCATGTTGCCAGCTAAGTCTATGATCTTTCTCACCATCTCTAACTATAAAGTTATCTGTTCTCTCCCATCTAAGAGAAATTCTTCTCCCCTAACCTATTATACATATGACCTCCTTGATCTGCCTTGGCATTTCAATAGATTTTTGAATTACACAGAAATAAGAAATATGAAGTAAAGGTATAAGAAATATGAAATGCATTTCTAGCTCAATACAATGTGCTGGGGTTTTTGTCAAATTGTGAGAATTGGCCATAGGACTTTGTAATCCATGTCTCACTGAACAAAAGTGGGAATATGCAGAAACATTTGACACAGGGACTTTTGACAACTTACTTCTGGTTAACTTTATTTGCTTTTCCGCAGAGAGAAATTAAGTATCAAGAAGGAGGCATTGTTAGTCACAGTATCAAATAAAAAGATACTTGAAAGCATATTACTATTTAAGAGGTAGAATCACTGAACTCCTTCCCAACTTCAAAGTATCCATAGGGCTAAAATATGGCCTGCCTTTCTGTTTTATAAGTTCTAGTTTCTTTGAGATGGCTGATATACCATGCAGTTGCTTAGACTCTTTCATCTGAAACAAAAAACTAGAATAAAAATGTATAAAACTCTTCATAAGGACTTCAAAGTAAAGAGTCTCAGATTACTACAAAATTATAAAAAGTCACAGATTATTACAACCAGAGGACAGTTGAGGATAATGAAGCTAAACTCCTCCCAGCACATTCAACACTTCAAGGAAGAAAAGTTACTTCCCCAGAATTTTGGTTAGAGCGGCAGATATCATAAACAGAAATCCAAATTCCAGAGTCAGTTATGTCATAGAGACATTATTCAGTGTCACATTTTAAAAAATCCCTTGAAGAAAAAGAAAGAAAGAAAAGAGAGAAAAAAGAGAGAAAGAAAAGAAAAGAAAAAGAAAGAAAGAAAGAAAGAAAGAAAGAAAGAAAGAAAGAAAAGAAAGAAAGAAAGAAAGAAAGAAAGAAAGAAAGAAAGAAAGAAAGAAAGAAAGAAAGAAAGAAAGAAAGAAAGAAAGAAAAGAAAGAAAGAAAGAAAGAAAGAAAGAAAGAAAGAGAAGAAGAAGAAAAAGAAGGGAAAATGAATAATACACATTATATATTGCATGTATAGTATATATGTATGGCGATGATCAATGTCTAGCAAAGTGGATGCCTAATATTTGGCATCTAGACAGACTGATTGCAACACTAAGCATGCAATAATATGCACCATTGTAACAAACTCCTGGGAACCCCAGAGCCCTTGGCAAGTCCTTCACAGCATGCTTTATCCCACCTGGTGAGCTCACCAACTGTCTTTGCATAAGCAATAGAGCGTGACATAACACATGCTTGTTTTTCTTTTCTGTATATTATTTCTCAGGAAACAGATCTGAGTAACCAAAGTTACATCAACCCTATTAAAATGTAGGAGAGAGGAAGATCAATGCATTACTCTTTTTTTCTACCAGATTTTTGAAGAAAGATGTGAACAACCAGAAATTTAGCAACCTAGGCTTCACACACACAGAGACTTTTTTTTTTTTTTGGCTTTTTTGGGTCACAACTGGTGATGCTCAGGGACAACTCCTGCACTCTCACAGGCATAATTCTTGTCTCTGCACTCAGGAATTACTCCTGGTGGTGCTCTTGGAGGACCATACGGGATGCTAGGGATAGATCTTGGGTAAGAAGTGTGCAAGGCAAACTCCCTACCCACTGTACTATCACTCAGTTCCCACAATTTCTTTTAACCAACCAGTCCTGAAAAACCCATTTTCCTCCTTCTCTGCCTTATCACCATGGACCTAAATCATTTAGGGTCTCCAAATGTGCTTACTTTTTCATATTGCCATCATTGCTTCCATAATCTAAGTGTCAGTGTCTGAGAACACCATTTCGTTCCCTAATTGATCTTTTTTTTCTCTTTCTATCTGCCCATCATAGAAAACTCATATTCTTTTCCTTTAAACACAAATTCAAGATGCCCCTTCCTGATTAAAATCTTCCAAAATCATCTTAGCATAGCAAAATGCACTCTCCCTTTAATCTAATTGAGAAAAGAGATTACATTACTACAAATAGTTTTTAGAAAAAATTAATTCATAAAAAGAATATATTACACATATCTTTTTTATATTTGGATTAAACGAAGTTAGTGAGCACATAAAACAAACCCTATCTTCCAAGAAATATTTTCCAGAATCGTAAAACACATTTATTTACTTCATCTTTGTTATTCTGCAGCCTTTTACAACTCTTGTTTGAGCATTCGATCTTATCTACCATATGAATGCAAAGTCATTTTTCACTTGCAAACAACAAAAGGGACCCATCCATACTTAATGAGAGAAGAAATAATTTGCAACAAAGTCCGTTTCAAAAGCGTCAACTGCATATCAAAGATAGAAAATTAAAACTTTGTTTCAAGCCTCTGCTAATAATTACAGTGCAATATTAAGAGCTAAGCAATGAAGCAACTATGAGGAAAGTGTTTTATTGTTTGAGTGAAGACTAAAACCACTGAGTTAAGTACAAAACATGGCAATAACTTCAATAAGAAAGCCAGAGCAATGGTGATCTTTGGTGGCCAGCACCAGAGCTAAAGTAAGTATAATAAACCTCCACTTAGTGGATCATAGTTCTTAGGGCATCTTAGGAAAATAGTTCAAAGTGTTTCTTCATTCTCCCATGGCAATAGAGAATCTAACACCAAATATCTCATATAAGCTACCAAAAGCCCAATATAAGCCATATGTCTATAAATATCTAGTATGAACTCATGAACCTTATCCTGTGGATCCTTAGCCCTCCTTTCTTGCCTCACACAATGAAAAAAATCAGTAGATTTTGGGGACTACACACAACTCAGCCACCGCCCTCTGGCTCCTCCCACTGATATTTTAATTCAAAACTCCTCATAGGTCCATTCTGATCGGTAGTCCTAACTGAGAACCCAACCCAGGAAAAATGGATGGAGGAAGAGAACAAGACAAACCCATTTTAGCTGGCAGATTACTGCCAACTCTTGAGATCCTAAGCCTCTGCTGCCCCCTAGTGATAACTACTAAACTTACCTAACCCCTCCCCTCTCTGAGGCAGGTTCTCTGATAAAATCAGTTTATGGAGAACCAACTGTTTGGAAAGGGAACACAATGTCACCATATGATACATTTTCTTATTCATTTTAGCAATTAAAAGCAACTTTCATTCTCCCTGAAACACCAAATGTCTAATAAACTCTTAATTATCCAAATGCCATAAAAATGTATTATGAATGCAAAAGTAAACTGTTTTGACATCCAAAGTTTAAAACAACAGATATACAAATAACCAGTTTAAACATAGTCAATGAAAATAATTCCTTTATTTTGTATAATTAAGAGCATATATTTAAAAACCACAATCTATTAAAGTTCTAACATTATTTAAATGAGTCTATTTTTTAGTATGTTTATTGAACCCAAAATAAACAATAACTGAAGTAAGAAGGATGTCTAAACCTTTTCTGAGTGTCTATCTAATCAGTTTTCTACCATCTCTAGTTGTTCATCAAAAGTTCACTGCAAAAAAATTAATAAATTGCATAATAGCAAAACAACTTTCCCTAAACATCCCAGAAAAAAAATCAGTAATTGGTAGCTAAAATTATGAAACTTGAAGAGCACGGCATAGTTTTCAGCTTATCTAATATTTATTTTCCTTTGGCTGGGAGTCCATAAAGAATACTTTGCATCACCATGCATTTCATTTAACTAAACATTTATTAATAAGATCATTTTCACTGTGTGGGGAGACATCTGTTCCTTATTCATTATCTGGAAGTTGGAGAAATCTAACCAACAATTACTTTACTGTTTCCATCTTTGTTTCCACTGGTAACAACAGCCATAAATGTTCAGCCCTTCCCACTGAACTGGTGTATTTAATTTGCGTTACTGCTCTATCTAAAGTTTCTAAACTGACATAATTCTTAGCCAAATATATTCCCACAACTTTTGTAGACCAAATTGCTCTTGGTATTAATTTTATGTGACTTCCTGTCATTATGCACCTAGAAAACATATCTTGATGTGCTTCAATCTGTCTTCCTTTAATGCTAGTAAATGGACTAGATGCTCAGGGTCGTGTGGGTGTTTATCCAATGTAATAAACTGTGGTGAAATCTGAAGTATTATGATGTTTAACCTTGGGCTCTAAAAGGTGGTATTTTTTGATATATGAATGTCTCTAGGATGATGGAAAAATTTAATTTTAGTATTTTATTGTTTTGGAAGTTCTAAAACACTTTGAGAATTTGAAAACCATCCTACAAATTTCCTAAAAAATCCTAGGATCTCTGCATATTAAAATGTCTGCAGCTTGTACAGCATATAGAGACGCTGAGAATAAATTATATGGAATTGGAAGAAAATAAATCAGCTGGCAGTGACATAAACAGCACAAACAAAAAAAAAGCAGCCAAATTTCTGTTTCTGGGGTCAATGCAAATTAGGGATCAAATCTGCCCAGGCACTAAATGTATTAACTGTTACACTGTATTTTCTGAATTTTCATAAGAAAGCATTTTCAGGACTGCATTTTTTCTTGGTCTAATGATGACCTCATATAGTTCATTCCGACTAGATTGTTCTCCATTCTACAATCATCTTGATCCAACTAAAAATGCTAATAGATTATTTTAGCCCTTGATAAATCTGTAATCAATTCTAATTTCTTTGGGGAAAATCCTCACCTGTGAATTGGTAAGTGATCTAATACTGCCTAATTTGATCAGTTTATATGAGGTGAGGGCTTTTTTTAGTCATGAACCCTTTTTTGCCCAAGAAATGAAAACACAGGTGAGTATCGCTAGAAACACCTCCAATCCATTATCTGTTGATATCAAATTAATATTTTGGTGATTGTGCATTCAATAATCTTTTACACTGACAAAATTTTTTGTAAACTTCACATAGAGTTATATGACCTTGTCTGGGGTTAAAACCCATGGTTTAATTTAGGGACTAGATGATAATACCTATTCATTTATGATCCCAGTTAAATTAATGAACAACTTGGTTTCAGACTTTATTTAATTTTTAAATTCTCAGCAGCAGGAATTATGCCTGACACTTAATAATAACTTTATAAAAATGCTAAAAAATACAAAGACCACATGATAAAAACAATTTCCTCTAGACATAAAACTAAAGATTATTTCAATGAAGTGTGATCATTTTTGCAATAAGGAAAAAGTCTCTTCTTAACTTTTGCAAGTCTTATTCCAGAAATTTCAGAAACAATTTACTTATGCAAATAGTTGTTTATATGATCAAATTCCAAATGCTTTTTGCATCCCTCCCTTCTCCCTTTCCCTCCCTTTCCCTCCCTTTTCCCTTCCTTTCCTTCCCTTCCCTTCCCTCCCCTCTCCTTTTCCTCCCTTTCCCTCCCTTTCCCCCTTTCCCCTTCCTTTTCCCTTGCCTTCCCTTCCCTTCCCTTCCCTCCCTTCTCCCTTTCCCTCCCTTTCCCTTCCCTTTTCCCTTTCCCTCCCTTTCCCTTCCCTTTTCCCATCCCTTTGACTTCCTTTCCCTTCCCTTCCATTCCCTTCCCTTTTCCTTCCTTCCCTTCCTTCCCTTTTCCTTCCTTCCCCTTTTCCTTCCTTTCCCTTCCCTTCCCTTCCTTCCCTTCCCTTCCCTTTTCCTTCCTTCCCTTTTCCTTCCCTTCCCTTTCCTTCCTTCCTTCCTTTCCCTTCCCTTCCCTTCCTTCCTTCCTTCCTTCCCTTCCCTTTCCTCCTTCTCTTTTCCTTCCTTCCTTCCTTCCCTTCCTTCCTTCCCTTCCTTCTTCCTCCCTTCCCCTCCTTCCCTCCTCCTTCCCTTCCCTTTCCTCCTTCCTCCCTTCCTTCCTTCCTTCCCTCCTTCTCCTTCCCTTCCCTTCCCTTCCTTCCTTCCCTTCCTCCCTTCCCTTCCCTTCCCTTCCCTTCCCCTCCCTCCTCTCCTCTCCCTCCCTCCTCCTCCCCTCCCTCCCCTCCCTCCTCCTCCCCTCCTCCCTCCCTCCCTCCCTCCCCTCCCCTCCCCTCCTTCCTTCCCTTCCCTCCCTTTCCCTTCCCTCCCTTCCCTTCCCTCCCTTCCCTTCCCTTCCCTTCCCTTCCCTTCCTTCCCTTCCCTCTCCTCTCTTTTCATTCCTATCTCTTCCTTCCCTCCAACCCACTCTCCTTCTTGAATTTGTGGTCCACACTAGCCTGTATCTAGGACTTACTTCTTGCTCTAAGCTCAGAGATCCCTTCTGGTGGGGCCTGGGTGACCAATGCGGTGCTGGGTAATTGAGCTGCAGCTGCGCAGCCAAGCATCCTACCCACTGTATTATCTCTCAGGCCCCTCAAGCTACAGAGACAAAAGATTAGTTCTGGCAATGATACAATGAATTAGTAGCATCTGATCTTTTCTTTAATCTGAGTTTAATTTTCAGAATTTTCTCCTTAAATGTGGTACTGCACTCATAGGAAGTATGGTAATGCTATTAATCATTTTAGGTAAAATTAATCGGACCAAATAATTTCTATTGATTAGTTCATCCTTAATTGATTTCTGGAAATTTTTGCCTTACTGCACTGATTCTTCATTAAATAAAAAAGCTCTGTGCTAAAATCTTATAAAATTTGATTGATCGCTATTCTGTAATACTATCTGTCCTCCAAAATTCCTGTGAGGCGGAGTACTGGAATTTAACATTCAAGTACTGCTTGTCTGCCTAGAGGCTCACATTCATCAAAAGAAGTAAGACACAATGTAGAATAAAATAAACTCCATTGCCACACAGGTTTTAAAATATGACTATTCTACACACAAAAACCTGATTTTTATCTACCTGCCAATTTTGGAAATGCAAGAAACTTAAAGATGTGGAGAAGAAAACATAAACTCAATAACTTTCTCAAAATCCCCGTGCTTGTCCAAGGTAGATTCAAATTTCAGGATTTGTAAATAAAGGAATCTCTTAGTTGTAGGTAAAATTAGCATAAGATAAAAGCAACATGAACAGACTTTATCTCAACCTACAGCTTTCTTTTTCTCACTCCTTAACAAAGAGGTTTGGAATCAGATGAATGGACTTCCATTTTGGTCCTATCGCATACAGTATGTGTTGTCCTTAAGGGAAGTCTCTTGACTACTCTGGGTTTCAGTTTTCACACTAACAAGCAGGAACAAGGAGTTACTCTAACTTTAAATGATAAATACATTTTAGCAGAGATGCCCAGAACATCTTAAGAATTACATACATGCTAGTGAGAATGGTTACAATGATATGATGATAACAGGGTCTTACTATAAACTTGAGTAAGCTGCTGGGATCACGCTACAATTTTGTTCCTATTGCAACAATTAGTACAACCCAAATTTGGAAGATGGTTGAAAAAATCTAACAGTATAATAAGTCCCTCTCCAACATTGGTAACCTCTTCCATATACTTTGTTTTGCTTTACTACTCTCTCTAGTGTGTTATATATAGGACCAATTCCTACTTTTTTTGTGTTTATTAAGTCTGTCCAACTTATATATAAAAATTTAATGTATGGATTAAATGTGTACATTTATATATAATGAGCTATCTTTAAGTCTATGAAACAATTTCTGAATGGAGTTTAGAATTTAAGATCAACTATGCTATCAAATCTTTCTGAACCAAAGAAAACCACTTCCAAATAAGTACTTTTAATTTCTTGAACTTTTGCTTTTAATGATGTTACCACACATACACAAAACTCTGTGCTGCATTATTACGTCTTTTCAAATTTCTTAGAACTAATATTATAGCTTACATGGTTTGATAAAATTCGTCTACCGGATCTGCACAGCAACATATGGCTCCCAGAACACTGACAAGTACGACCCTATAAAATTTTTTTCTAAAGAAAGATAAACTGCAGAAGACAACTGACAATGAAGATTTCATTGAAGACCTGTGATGAAAATCAGTAATATTGCAACAGGGAAGCGGAAACTCAGCATTGTTGAAAAACATTCAGAGTGCATGAGCTTGGTTAAGCTACTGAAAAACAATTCTGAAAGAGAGGAAAGGAAGTTAGTCAATACAGTTATGTCATCTGTGTTTACTACTCAAAGTCACTTGAGATAAAATAGAATTTATATTTCTCAGTCCCAATGAGATTGTGTGTATTACAGGACGTGCTTCCCATCTTCTGTCTTTATGAGGATTACATTTCAAAGAAACGACTCCCAGGTCCAGAAGAAAGGTACCCCTGAGTAGTAAGAGAGGCAAAACACTGGCAGAAGGATTACATTTCAAAGGGGCAGAGTTGAAATTTAGAAAGCTTTCCAATACAAACACTCTAATAAAAGGGATAGGAGCCTATAGTCAGGAAGAAACCTATGTGGTGAATAAACAAAGGGAAAATTTCAAGTCTTCCTGACCAAAACGTACTTCCAAATTCCTTTTGGTCTCAATGCCTTTTTTAAAAAGATCCATCCATGAGAGGATGTAATTGTAGTCCTTTATAGTCATTGTATAGACATACCACAGTTTCTTTATACAGTCCTCTGTTCTCGGGCACTCAGGTTGTTTCCAGAGTCTGGCTACTTTGAGTAGTGTTGCAATGAAAACAGAATTTCAGATTGTATTTCTGATGTGTGTTTTGGGGCCCACGATATATACTACCAGAAATGATATGGCTGGGTCAAACGGGAGCTCAATTTCTAGTTTTAGGAGGAATGTCCATATTGTTTTCCAAAAAGGTTGGACCAGTCAGCATTCCCACCAACAGTGGATAAGAGTCCCTTTCTTCCCCATCCATGCCAGTTCTGGTTATTCTTGCTCTTTTGGATATGCTCCAGTTTCTGTGGTGTGAGATGATATCTCATTGTTATTTTGATTTGCATCTCTCTGATGATTAGTGATGAAGAGCATTTTATTCACTCCAGTGTCACAGTGTCATAAAAATAACAAATAAATAACATTTTATTATTAAAATAACATGTTATTATTCTGTAGATTTGGTATTTGTTTCTCTTTCATTGTTTTCCTTTTTAGCATAGGAAAAGTGGGTTAGTAAGCCATGGCTCCCGTAAGTATCACAGACTTGATGGTTTCAATAACTAATTTTTTTAGACCCATCTTTTTCTTTTTTGGGTCACACCCGGCAATGCTCAGGGGTTACTCCTGGCTCTGCACTCAGGAATTACTCCTGGAGGTGCTAGGGAACATCTGGGTTGCCGGGATCGAACCAGGGCCGGCATGGGCTGGCCGCGCAAGGCAAGCGCCCTACCCGCTGGGCTATCGCTCCAGCCCTGAGATTTATTCTTAATAAGAACTGAAACCTTCAAAAATTAGGAATATCCTAATGACCTTGTTTTAACCTTTTTTTTTTTTGGTAATGCCTAGTGATGCTCAGGGCTTACTCCTGGCTCTGCAATCCAGGGATCACGTCCACCAGTGCTTGGAGGACCATACTTGTAACTGCAGATAGAACACGGGTCTGCTGCATGCAAGGCAAGCAATCGCCCTGCACGCTGTACCATCTCTCCATCTACTATTTTAACCTCATTTACTTAAAAAAAATTTCCTATCTACAAACACTGTTGCAAGTGATGCAGTGTAGAATAGGGGAAGAGGAAAATTAGCTCATAACAGTAATTACTGTGCATTTATGTTGATACAAAAAATGCTTTCAGAAAGGTTGTATCCATTGCATTTACCTCTGGGTAAAGGCTAAGTTATTGTGTTCTCGGTGTCTTCTTCATCCTTATCTTCTTTTAACACAAGATATTTTCAGAATTTCCAACAATACCCAGTTCATACAAATACTTTTATATTCTGTCTTCTGTAGTAATACCGTATTGTAAATCTCTTCTTTCAGCTTTTTTTTAATTTCCATGGTGTCTTAATAAGTTTTATAGAAGATAATGTACCCTGTGGACCTATGGAATAGAATTGAGTATCCTGACACCCAACCTCAAACACATGATCATTTAATCTTTGATAAAGGTGCAAAGAGTCCAAAATAGAGTAAGGAAAGCCTCTTCAACAAGTGGTGTTGGGAAAACTGGGCAGCGACATGTAAAAAAATGAATTTGGACGTGTGTCTAACACCAGGCACAAAAATCAGATCAAAATGGATTAAAGATCAATATCAGACTTGAATCCATAAAGTACATTGAAGAAAATATAGGAAAAACCCTCCACTGCATTGAAGCTAAAGGCATCTTCAAAGGTGAAACATCACTAACAAAGCAACTAGAAGAAAAGATAAACATATGGGACTACATGAAACTAAAAAGCTTCTGCACCTCAAAAGAAACAGTGACTAAGATACAAAAGCAGTCCACAGAATGGGAAAGAATATTCACCCAATACCCATCTGATAAGGGGTTAATATCCAGGATATATCAGGCACTGGTAGAACTTTACAAGAAGAAAACAAACAACCCCATCATAAAATGGGGGAGAAGAAATGCACAGAAACTTCAGCGAGGAAGAAATTCAAATGGCCAAAATACATATGAAAAAATGCTCATCATCACTAATCATCAGAGAGATGCAAATCAAAACAACAATGAGATATCATTTTACACCTCAGAGGCTGGCACATATTCAAAAGAGCAACAAGTGCTGCCATGAATGTTGGGAAAAGGGTACACTCATCCATTGTTGGTGGGAATGCCGGCTGGTACAGTCTTTCTGGAAAACAATATGGACTTCCCCTCCAAAGACTAGAAATTGAGCTCCCATTTGACCCAGCCATACCACTCCTGGGAATATACTCTGGGAAGACAAAAACACAGCTGAAACAGCACCACTACTTTATGTTCATAGCAGCATTATTCACAATAGCCAGAATCTAGAAACAACCAGAGTGCCCGAGAATCGATGACTGGATAAAGAAGCTTTGGTACATCTATACAATGGAATACTATGCAGCTGTTAGGAAAAATGAAGTTATAAAATTTGCCTATAAATGGATGGAAATTGAGAAGATTATGTTGAGTGAAATTAGCCAGAAAGAGAAGAGACAGATACAGAATGAATGCATTTATTTGCATGGCATAGATATATATGTGCATATTGTGATACCAATATCCAAGGTCAACTGAAACATGACCTTGTATCAGGAGGTCTTGTCAAGGGTGGAAATTGTCACAAACGTGTGGGAGTCAGAGCCTGTGTAGGACAGAGAATGGAACAGTGTGCTGACAATTGTCGAGGGTACTAGTTCCAACCTAGAACTGAGCATTAAATACAGGCAAAAGGATACACATGACAACCTTTTAATGTATGTTCTGTAGTCATTAGTCTGGAGGGGAAGGAAGGGAGAGAGAGAGAAAGGGAAATAAAAGGGGAACCTGCCATGGAGGCGGGCTGTGGGAGGGGGAGGGAACCAGGTAGTTGGTGGTGGGAGATGGGCACTGGCAGAGGGATGGGTGCTGGAACACTGTATGACCAAAACCCAGGTATGAACTTTTTAATTGTGTATCTCACAGTGGTATAATAAAATACTTAAAAACAAAGAAAAAAAAAAGAAAAACAGAAGCTTCCTGACAAGAAAAAAAGATAATGTACCACTATTTTTCTTTGATATTTCTTCCTGTATTACTGAGATTGGAGTCTTAAAACATACTTCCCTACTCCAAAGTTCTAAAATTTTCACCAAAATAGTTTCTTTAACTGCTTTAAGCTTTTGCCTTTCCGATCTGAGTTTTTCACCCCATATGGAATGTATTTTAATGCATGATATATAGCAGGAATTCAATTTTGTTTTCATACATATGGATAAACAAATCCGGGACCTTTCATTGTTTAGTCTATTCTTTTGCCCAGAGGTTTCCAATATTGTGTTGAATATCATTTATGCATAGTCCTGGACTGCTTCCGGCCTCTCTCCTGAGTCAATCAGCTAACATGTATCTTCATGCAATGGCACAGTAGCTTTCCAAAGACTGAAAACATCTGCTAGTTTTATTGGTTTTATTTTGGGGCAATACCTAGCAGTGCTCATGCCAGACTTACTTTGTGCCTTATGCTCAGGGATCACTCCTGGTGGTGCTTGGTAGACTGTATGTGGTATCGAGGATTAAACTGGAGCTGGTCATGTGCAAGGCAAGCACTTCGGCTCCTGTATGATTTCTCTAGCCCTATGAGTCTTGAAAAGTTAAGGGATGTTCCCAAGTTCTTTAGAAGCTTCTATTTTTCTTCTCTTTTCCCATTCCAATAAATAGAACAGAATCTTCTCATCAGTATTCAAAAGTCTAATCTGTTGTGATCTTCACAGCAATTCCCCTGAACCAGTAGAACTAGTCTGTGGATTATGGTAATATTGGATATTTCTTAATTATAAACTTCACTTTTACTGGGTTTAACTTGCAGTTTATTTTACATTTTTATTTTTACATTCTTGAGATAGAGAATGAGATGATTTTTCAACCTTTCTAGTATATACATTTATAAAGCTGAAGAGATTTCCATATAAGTACATTTTAACAGAAAACTACAAATTCTAAAAGTAGTTTCTTACTTTGTCTTTTATTACAAAACTATGTAGATTTTAACAAATTAATTCCTTCATGATAATTAGTGGCTTAGCAATATAGTTTTTAAATTTTTGACACAGCTTGTTATTGATCTGCCCCTCGCGGTATTGATCTGCCCCTTGCAGGTGTGGCTGTGGTGCTTGGCTGCATCGGCAGGTGGCAAACAGAAGACTGGCTTGTCTATACTCAGGACTCTGCCCTGTGGGCCCTGGGTGGTTGGTGGTCTGACATAGCAAAAGACTGGACCCCTTGGGATGAACCCAGAGCCCCAGCAGAGCCTGGAAAGCACATGTGGTGTATTTGGTATGCCAGAAACAATAACAATAATGGACCACATTCCCGATGAATGGAGATGTTACTGGCACCCACTTGAGCAAATCAATGAATGACAGGAAGACAAGTGATACAAGTGACAAGTGATACTTATCAAAAAAATATTTTTTTCTAGATTAATTCTACTGTAACTAAGAATATAACTTACCATTTCAACTCTAAAATTTGGTGACATGATTTATGAGGAAGTACTTCTTGAAAAAATGTACAGTTGTTGGATGTAGTTTGTGTGTGTGGTTAAATCTATTGATGAGTAGTTCAAATTTTTATCATTTACCCTATTATTCTCTATTTTTCCTATTATTGAAAGACATGCTAAAATCTTCCATTATGATTCTGAATTTGGAAATTTCTTATTTTATTTTGTAAGTATTTTAAATAAATTGGGATCAATCATAATTTTTATATTTATATTAATTATTTCGTTACATGTTCCTTTATTTTGCAATAGTGTCTTCCTTCACCTCAATAATGCTTTTTGGTAGCTACACCAAATATATTCAGAAAATTCTTTGCTTAAATATATTTTCTCACATTTGTACTTAATACCTCATCTGAGTCTTGTTCTGTAAATTTCTATATTCATCTCTAGCTATCTCAGTTCTCTCATCTGATCTGACACACTCATATGCATGCGCACACACACACACACACACTTGTCCACACACTCATGCATGCATTCTAGTTTTCTACTCACCCTACATTCCTAGCTACCTCAGTTCTCTCATATAATCTGACTCATACACACACACACAAATAATTTAAATATGCAAAGTAGATATATAAAGTAAAGGGTTCTAAATGTTTTGTTGGTCTTGTTTACTCACAGATCATGAATTGCTTTCAAAATTGAAGTAATTTTTATATCTACATTCGTACTTGGTTGAAATTGCTCCACAATTACATTTAAAAAAATAAAATCAGAGTGCTTTCTATCAGAAAGAATTTACACTCATTTCTCTCTAAAACCCTGTAAGTATTCCTCAAGTATCCCATTTTATGTTAGGAGTACCAATGTCCACTGTTGGACATTAGCCCTACTATCTAATTCACTGGTTCCATTGTTGTTTTGGGCATTTGACTTCAGAGTAATAAGCCTACTTATTTTTGAGTTTCTAACTTTATCAAGAGCCTAGAATTACGTACATTAAAACACATATTCCTTTACACTTACCCCGATTTGGTTCTAGTGTGTATATGGGTGTCGGTCAATCATTCAGAACCAAACCTCACCACTTCAGTCCTCCGCGCTGTATTCCTCCATTCCTCTATATTGCACCAGAGAGATTCATATATCTAGAGATATCCTCATTAATACTATTTATAGTAAAAATTCTCCCAGGAATTTTATTCTAAAATGATGCAAGAAATTCTCATTTGCTAAAGTTGAAAACTCTTAAAATCCTGCTTATATATGCCATGATAAAGCTCAGCCTCTTTCCACTCCCATTAAATGAACCACCACTTCATTGTCTGATGTTGAGTGGGAAGGATCACTATTAAAGTGTGATAAAGATGCCCTATTTGGAGTGGTCCAACCTAACAAGCAGAGTGAAGAAGCTAAAGTATAAGTTCATTGCAGAATCTATTTTATACTATTAGCAGCTCTAGAAGAAGAATAAAAAAAAATGTGGATTGGGAAGATTTCAGGCTTATATTGGAAGGCAAATTACCATGACCTAACTGCTTTGAAATTGGTGTGAACCCTAGAAGCATGATTGGAGCTAATATATTCTAGGTTGCAACGAAGGAGACTACTTATACATATTATTCCCTTACATATACAGAATGCAGCTTGGCTTTTGATAGGAAGCCGTGGGCAGTGTTCAGATGAAAAACCTAGTTAGGATGATTTTTGCAATAGAGGTCTCCTCATTAGTAACCAGTCTCATGCAATACTTATTTATGTCCGTCTTCTGAATGGCTGGAGCAGAATCGCAACCTAATACATTACTGCTTTCAAAGGACTCTATCTTCTAGACCTCATTTAGCAAAAGGATGGAGAAACGCAGATAAATGTCTTATCAGGCAAAAAAGTAATTTCATGTTCTTGCAGTTCTTTTCTCTGTCTACACAAATGCTAGATGCCCTTTTATCTCCTACAAATGATTTTCTCTTATTCTGCAAGAAACTCGTTCATTCTTTCTAACAACATCATTATATTTTTGAGTGAATTATCACAGAACAATTAAGAGCTGTTCTCATGTGACACACTTATCTTTGGCTGTTTGTTTCAAAATTTGATTCAGCTGTGCCCTCCACTATTTCCTCATTTCGTTCAAAGTCTTTGTCAGTATAGAAAAAGATAATAACACAGTAGGGGGGCAGGGCAGAAGTCATTGTGTTATAAGACATTATTGCGTTTTGGAAACAATGTTCTCCATTATAGTTCAACGAGCTAACAATACATTATTTTGCTAAAAGGCAGTTGTTACTATCACTGCAGCAAAACATCTTATAATATTAACTAAGCTATTCCTCTATTTTTTATAAATGAAGAAAAAACTTTTCATAAAATTTTAATTTTTATCATGCACTACACTTTTGATACTTTCATTTAGAAATTTTGTGAGACATTACACAAACAAAAGGATGTTGACTTTAGATTCACACAGTCTTGGGACTGAGATCTCATTCTGTTGTTGACATGTGGCATGTCTTTGGATAATATATTGCCTCTATCTGATGACTTGCATTGCTACAGAGTAGAGAGCTGTGATTTGTATTAGAAATATGAGGGAGAAAGGTGGTTAAATTTGGGCTTCATAAAAAAAAGACTTTTACAAAGAAGAGGGGTAATGAAGAGATACTACATTGATTAGGAGGTAAACTTAGCAATCACATGACCCATGTTCTATCTTTGGCACCATAAGACTGTCCAAGCACACCATAGGTTCACGGCTCTGAACTCTTGAGCACTGCCAGGCTGGTTTAGCAGTCCTTGGTACCATAAAGCCTGAGAAACATCCAATTCTCAAGCTCCAGCATGTATCATTGACCAAATATGCAACGTATCACTGGGAGTGGTTGAAGCCAGTAATCATAGCTTGGGAAAGACAAAACAAAATAAAATATGAAGAATAGGAAGAAAAGGGATATAGTAAGTAACAGAACTCCTGCTTTGGGCATATAAGGCTGTAACTACAATCCTAGGCAACTCCAGTCCCAAAAGTTCTAGGGATTATTACTAGTATTAAATAGCCTTAAGCAATACTCATTTTTGCCCTATGATTGAACTATGATATCAAATAAATACCTTTAACTGTGCTAGATAATTGTAACTTCATAATTAAGCTTGCTTTTAATACAAAATTTTTCTTTTGTTTTAACAGGATCTTGAGCGGCAGATTTATCTGGTGACAACATCCTTTAAGAAAGCTTATTGTCCACTCAGAAGTCTCTGATGCTTACAACATGATGTCGTGAAGCAAGCTGATATCCTTTCCTGGCATTTTTTATTTGTACCTTGTGGGGATAACACTAAAAGATGAATGTGACGTTAACTATTCATACAGAGAGAAACAAAGTCTTATTTTTACTCTACCAACCAGAGTCTAACCAGACTTTGCTAAGTAATCCAGCATAGAAATCTGTTCATTGTTGTAACATACGGGTTGATTAAATTCTTTGTATTAATTCATTAACACTTATTTAATAAGTGCCAGTTATGTGTCACAAACTGAATTAAACACTGACGATACAAAGTAAGAAATTGTTCTTTTGTTTAAGTAGACTAAGTTGAGATGAAGGAGCCATACATATTAAAAGATAATTAGAGATTTCCAGTTCAGACAAGAGCATTTAAATTCATTCAGTCATCTTCCCCCACCAAGTACAACTTTATCCATGAAAAGAAAACAAGAGAAATTGAAAGAAGAACTCTGAACAAAGAAAACAGGAAGACAGATGAAATACTGCCCCAAATTTAAAGGAAAAGCACTGTGACAGGGTCTTACAATCCTCCACTTCACAGAAACAGGCTCCCTGGTACAGAGCACGGTTTCCATTTAGCAAGGAAGGCAGCCCACCTCTTACTCTGCCTCTGGACCAAGCAGGGCTCTGCCAGTACTAGCAGATAAGCAAAGAAGCATGGTGAAAGGGAAAGATCAACCCAACTGAATTAACAGGCAAATGAGTAAGTCTGCAGTTAGGCTTGAGGCTCTCTCGCACCCATAAAAAGCTGGGGACTAGGTGATACTAGTGATGGGGAATCACAGCACATGGTTTGACCAAAAAAATCTCCTTGTCCTTTGACACCCTGCTCTCAGGATGAGACTGGATAATTGGGCAGCAGTGGCATAAGGAATCCAGCAATATTTAAAATTTCCCCAAGCACTTCTATCGCCTGGAGAGAGGGGAGTCTTGTCATTCAGAGCCACCAGTCAGCCCAGTTCAGGGCAACACTGACCTTCTCACATAAATTCTGAAGGGTCCAGGGATCCTCAAAAGAACCAAACAAACCAAATAAATATCACACTGTAAGTGTACAAAGCACAAAGTTGTCCAGAAAGGGAAAATAAGGATTAAGTGTGGGGGACGTTGTGCAGACTAGAACTCTCATACGTTGTTTGTGGGGGGGTATAAAATATGAAATGGGGCAACTCCTGTGGAAAATCACTGGCAGTTTTCAAAAAATTATATATTAATAGCCCTGTGAAATAGAAAATTGTCCAGAAAGTCTATTTTTATGCATATGTTCCAAATAATTAAAGATTTGGGAACTAAATGTTATATGCTAGTATTCTTAATTTTACTATTTGCGGTCCAAAGGTGAAAATGACCTCAAAGCCTACCTGGTGTGATCTCTGTGCACAGAGCCAGGAGTTAGACCGGAGCTCTACTGGGTATGGCCTCCAAAAAAATACAAAATAAAATTAAAATAACCCAAGTGTTCATCAAGAGAACAGTCATTTATGGAAAAATAAAATACAGTCAATCTGTACAATGGAAAAATTTTAAGCCATATAAATGAACGAAGAACCCATGCATGTTACAACGTGGATGAACTTTGAGAACACTATGCTGAGTGAAAATTTTTCACAAAAGGCCACATATTAAATGAATTATAATCATTATTTTGTGAAACATCTAGAACAGGCAAATAGATAGAGGTTGTATAGGTCTGGGGAATAAAGAAATAGGATATGATCACAAAGGACCCAGAAATTCATTTGGTCATGACAAAAGTGATGATTACACATATCAGTAATTATATTGAAAACTATTTCATGTATTTTTTTTGGTTTTGTTTTG
Source organism: Cryptotis parvus (assembly GCA_021461705.1). Taxonomy (NCBI): domain Eukaryota; kingdom Metazoa; phylum Chordata; class Mammalia; order Eulipotyphla; family Soricidae; genus Cryptotis; species Cryptotis parvus. The sequence continues at coordinate 75,844 of JAJIBD010038035.1, read as the reverse complement.
GGGCTGTACCCAGTGGTGCTAGCGATTTACTCCCATTTCTGTGCTTTCAGGTTGCTTGGGTTATGTCAGGGAACAAAACCAACCTCCCTCATGCACAACATTCACTCAAATCATTAGTTATTTCTCCAGCACAGCCCCAACACAGTGAAACTGTTAGTTGAAGCACAGCAAGCCATGAGTTGTGTGTCCAATCTAATCAGGTAACTGCCTACTAAAATGAAGATAATAATAGAACCTAGTCTCCTAATTTTCTTTTTTTCTTTTTTTTCGTATTTTTTTAAAATTTATTTTTGACAATTACAAAAATGTTCATGTTTGGGTTTAAAGCCATACAGTGTTCCAGCACCCATCCCTCCACCAGTGCCCACCTCCCACCACCAATGTCCCTGATACCCTCCCCGCTCCCTTAGCCTGCTTCCATGGCAGGTTCTCCATCTCTCTCTCTCTCTCTCTCTCTCTCTCTCTCTCTCTCTCCCCCTTTCTTACATGTTGTGGATTGTAATAGACTTTCGACAATCATTGGTCCACTGTTCCTTTCTCTGTCTTACCTAACCTCTGCTCCCACACATTTGTTGTAGTTTCAACTTTTGGCAAGACCTCCTGGTCCACATTTTGCCTGACCTTGGATATTGATATCATAATATGTATATCTATATGTATATGTGTGTGTATATATATATATATATTTATGTTATGAAAATAAATGCAGTCATTCTATATCTGTCTCTCTCCTTCTGGCTAATTTCACTCACCATGATCCTCTCCATGTCCATCCATTTATAGGCAAATTTCAGAACTTCATTTTTCCTAACAGCTGCATAGCATTCCATTGTGTAGATGTACCAAGGTTTTTTATCCAGTCATCAATTTTGGCACTCTGGTTGTTTCCAGATTCTGGCTATTGTGAATAATGCTGCTATGAATATAAAAGTAGGGATGCTGTTTCCACTGAGTGTTTTTGGCTTCCCAGAGTATATTCCCAGGAGTGGTATGGCTGGGTCAAATGGGAGTTCAATTTCTAGTATTTGGAGGAATGTTCATATTGTTTTCCAAAAAGCGCTGTACCAGTCAACATTCCCACCAACAGTGAATGAGTGTCACCTTTTTCTAGTCTCCTAAATTTCAAAATGGTTATAATATAGTTTAAAGTAGTTCATCCAGCTGAGAAAATACAATGAACAGATGCCCATACCAAGATAAATCAGATACCAGAGTCATTTGGCAAGTATTTGGATATATTTCTCATATCAATGCTGTAATAAAAAATTGGAAATTCTTTTTGGAACCAATGAAAAGTAAAATGTCTAGCAAGAAGAGCTCACCTGTCACAAAGCCATGTAAGAATATAACAACTGGTCACAGTCCGGGAGTTAAATGGGGAAAGTCTAACTTCCCACATGAAAATGCTTCCCTATGCTTTGAATTATTTTCAAGAAACAATTTTACAATAGAATTAAAATAACTCAATCTCCATAAAGCTGAAATTCTTTTTGAAGAGAAATAAGTGTCTTCCCTATCACCCACTGTTAAAATTCATTCTCCTTTCCAGTTAATAATCAAGATGTCTTTTAATTGTTTTACATTGAAGTCAAACACATGCATAAAGTATGTGGCTTTTTTATATAAAGTTTTATGACACACAGTTTCAGAAATGAAAAGAGGAACATCATGGTCTAGGCATAAGTTATTTTATTAACTTAATTAAGGTGACTCAAAGGTGTCCAGGTGTTCTTATTGATTTGCTGTGTTCAATGTTTTGGGGAAACGGAGAATTATAGTTATGCATTTTTATTTATTAATAGTTGAGAGTATGCTCTGAACTACATTTCTGCCTTTCAAATTTAATAGTCACTAAAGATTATGATTTAGAAGTTAATATTAGTGTGTATCCTACTGTTATTTAAGCAATGAGAAAAATAAGAGCCAATATATTTCTTAAGATATTACTATGGGCAGAGTTCTCTGTATTAGATTATTGCTAAATTAAGTCTTAAGAAATCATCTTGGTTTTTAACACAACTGCTACAAGAGGGCACTTCTTATCAATTTAATGATGTACAACTGAAAATAGAACACATGGCTAGAAACAGTATTCATCCTGTTCTTCCTGTTGGACACTGGATACTGAGCTCCATCCTTTTGACTTAAATGAAGTCTGCCAAAATCCTATATCCCAGCACTTTTATGAAACAAAATAACAAAAGGAAAGACATTCTTTAGATCTGGGGGAAATTTTTCTTACTTATATCTGCTCTCCTCTCTCTGACCAAAGTTCTGACAAAATACGGTGTGACATTATCTTTTATAATGATAATAATCTTTAATATAATAATATCTTTTATAATAATAATATCTTTTATAATAATAAGCCTGGCAAGCTACCCGTGTTTTATTTGATATGCCAAAAACCAGTAACAATTATGGACCTCATTTCCGTGACCTGAAGGAATGGTTTGAGGCTCTTCCTCTTCCTGGAACGAGCAGATGCCCTTGGACTACACTTGCTTGCTACAGGACTATGGAGATGTTACTGCTGCCCGCTCGAGCAAATCGATGAACAACGGGAAGACAAGTGATACAAGTGAAGAGAAATAAATGCATGTGTTTTCTATCACTTCCTGGCACAGAATCCCTAAAAATCTTGAACTTCCCTGAGGGAGAGGGGTGTCTTTTGCTATGTAATGAAGCAACGTTGGTAAAACTATTAGATTACCTAGAGATTGTAGTTTAAAATGGTGTAATTTTCAGTCCCACCATTGACTTCAGAAAGGCTTGTTGGCTGAAGCCTGAACCGAATCATCAAGATTTAAATATCTACTCAACCATGCTTAAAAAACGAAGTTTCTACAAAACCCTAAAAGGGTAGGCTTAAAAGACCTGATGGGGAAGTAGAAAGAGGTTCCCAGAGAAAAAAAGGCAATCTGTGTACCCCTGATCTTTTATATCTCTTCCCTCCAGCTCTTCCTGCATTAGATACTTTTAGAACAAACTGTATCACTGTCACTGTCTTCCCGTTCATCATCTATTGGCTTGAATGGGCACCAGTTACATCTCCATATGTTCTGTCTCATGCTAGTAGGGCCCAAGGGCACCTGCTTGCTCCTGGAACATAAAGAGCCTCAAACCATTCCATCAGGTCATGGAATGAGGTCTATAATTATTATTGGTATTTGGCATATCAAATACAACACGGGTAGCTTGCCAGGCTCTACCGTGCGGGTAGCATACTCTTGTAGTCATCTCTAAATCCAGCATTTATTGATGAACCGCTCAGCCGCAAGAGGCCACGCCAGCCTGGCTGTGATAGGCTGGTCTGCTGAGTGAAGTTCTGACAAGAGGGAAGTCCAGATGTGGAAAATGGAAGCCTCATGGAGTGGAGGGTCTAGAACAAACTAGAACCCTAAAATTAGAATCTTTCTCTGCATTCTGGTACAGCTCGACCACATTACAAAATAGCCCCAAAGAGACAACTTCTTGGCTAGCTAGAGAATTTGAAGCGTGGGTCACCATGTGCCCTTGTGATTGGCATTCTAGGAAGGGGTGCTGTGCTCATTCTGTGAGAATTAAAGCCTCCAGTAGGCACTGCATCAGTTCAATTGAATTGAGCTGCAGGACATTCGACCTGGTGGTTTGGAAGAAAGGCTTCACATCAGAATAGACACAGGATCGTAGATGGCAATCAGAAGAGCCACTCACCCTAATTAGTTGAATGTAACAGTTCTGTGACATAGTACCAAGCTTCCCTATTTGGCAATTATAGCAGAGAAAAGCAACACTTCTCTGCTTATTTTACTAGGGAACAACTGAGAAAATAATAATACTGCAAATCTATTTTTCAGTCAAACCCAGAGGGAAATGCCAAAAGCAAAGGAGTAAGAAAAAAAGTATGATGTACAAAATGTCAACAGAAACAGGTCTTTTCATTGCTGTGTGCTGTCAGAAACATCCATCCCTGCTTTGCAGAGCAGCGAGAACCTGAGTTTGTGCCAGGAACATCTTAGCTGTGATATGCACAAGCAGATTTCCATAATCCTGCCAGAATAAACTATATGCATAAGGATTAACCCCCCAGGGAGATTTGTCACCATCACTGAGGTGGGGATATTTCAGTTTATGGATCCATCCCGGGCAGAGAAGGCACAGGATGTTTGAGAACAAACAAGCTCTTCCTAAATAACTATTTCCATCTAAAGAGGCAGAATTCAGATGAGCTCCCACTGTGGGGAAAACATCAGGAGTCAATTAAAAAACTCCTTTATTAAATATAAAAATGATGCTATTGGAGCAGAAATGACCGAGGTAATACTGCTTACCTGGCCACACCTTCCCATTCCACTGTCAAACCCAGAGGGAAATGCCAAAAGCAAAGGAGTGTAAAGTCCACTGTTCTTTACCAGATTTAATCATCGAACAGCTTCGGGTTTGTGACATATTTATGCAATTATAATTTTATTTTTAATGTACTAATGTATATATTTTTAATTGGGGGTGCATGGCCACTTGGCAGTGCTCAGAGATGACTCCTGGCTGTGCTCAGGGATCATTCCTGGCAGAATTCAGGGGATCATATGGAACTGCAGGCATCAAACCAGGATTTGCTGCATGCAAGGCAAGTGCTTGAATCCCTGTACAATCTCTCTGGTCCCAATGTTTAAAAATATTTGTATTGGCCAAGTTATGATTTAAGGCAAAATATTCCAATTTCTAATTACATATGGAAAATAACATGAAGGATAGATATTAATACCTGGATTTAGGTTTCAATAAACATCTTCACATTTAAGTAATATCTAAGTTTCAAAGATGGGATTTCACACAGAATTTTGATATTTCTAAAAAGTATAGATAATTTCCAAATACTTCTGAATAGTTATTTTTACATACCCCTTTACTTCCCATTGTAGTTCATGCTATAATGACCAGGGGTCACAAAACACCTGATTGTGCAATGCATACATCTTAGCTGTGGTGAGTGCCAACAGTAATACAGATTGTGGCTCTTACACGCTTGACAGATGTTCATGGAGGGTTTCAGTACTTTCATTGCAGTGGTTACATGTGTGTTCATTAGGGCTGTGCCCTTTAGTTGTGGTGCTCAGATACATCTGCCTATAATGCAGCAGGAAAACTCATAGTGAAAAGGGATCATGTCAGCAGAGCTGCCAACTCACACAGCTGAGTTGCCATAATCACACTGTATGCATGTTGTATATCATCGGGATCGGAACCCATGATCATATGCATGTAAGCAAACATTCTAGGTCACTGAGCTGTTCTCCTGGATTCCCTCTCATTAATTTAAGTACTGTTTGAGAGTACGTTATTCTTCCAGTAACTTGGGCTATTGTAAGTATCTCATTTTTTTATAAGGTACGGAAAATGGATTCGCATTGCTGTTTGAATGTTATGAGTAAATTTTTGGTAGCTTACCATATGACTGATTCATGACTAGTGGCAAATATTTTCTATGAGATACTGCTCAAGTGTTGTTCATTTTTTAATTGTGGAAGCTTTTTTGTGTATTTAGAAAACACAATGTTTATCTAGAATATGCTTTCTCTTTTGCCAATATCTGTGACTATTTGTTTTCTTAGGACCTTAGCCATGTATCTTTTTCATTTGTCTGCAGTATGAGACATCTGTCTCCTAGAAGGCCACCTTGATCAAAGAGAACTAGAAGCTGATAAATAAATACCTTTTTTTTTCTTCTCTCCCCTACCTAGAAAGATCTAAAGCCTACATTTAACCCTTCTCACACGTTCTCTGATGGGTCCAACTTCATTAAACTCTCCACATGTTGGTCTTTCCTCCTTCCCTGTTTCTCATTTTCTCCTCTCCCTCCAACATAACAATTGTGAGTTACCTTTCCAAATAAACACATGCACATAAGCTTTTGCCCCACTCTGCTTTGGGAGAAGTAGGGAGAAGTTAGCAGGGGAGACAGTGGCAACTGAGGTGCCAAGAATGGGACAGATCACATAAAGGGAAATAAGTATATAATAAAGATAAATAAGCAGTTCTCAAAAATTCAGTGATTACTTCTTAGAAATAATCAATTAATAAGATTGAAAGTGTGATGGTATCCGAGAGAGTGAGAGAAAGAGAGAGAAAAAATGGCACAGAAGATGCACAAAACATAATGAACTTTGGAGGATGAAGCAGTTTTGTGAAACGTTTTTAATGTCTAGAGAAATGAAGACCTAAAACTACAGAGTAGATTAGCCACCATGGAGATAAACATTGTTAGCCTTTCCTCTGAACAGACACATGTTTAAAGGAATGTTTGAATAGAAGTCAAAGACTATCTTAGAATGGAACTCTGGGTATTGATAAATTTAGTGCTGAATCAGCAAAGTCAGGATTTAACCTGCACCCTCCCTCCAGAATCACACAATGGGGGATATAATTAGGGTCTTTATTTGTCAAGCCAAATGTCTAGAACACTTAGGTTTCTGCCATCAGTGCTTGGTTTTAGTTGTGGGGTAAGCAAGAAATTTGACACATGAACACACTGTGATTCCAACATTTTACAAGACATAAGCACCAAAAAATTAACAATAGTCATTTTTTGTTTGGTTATTGGGTCACACACAGAGGAGTCCATGCATGACTCTTGGCTCTGTGCTCAGGGATCACTCTGGCAGGGCTCTGGTGACCTTCTAGGGTACTGGGGATTTAACCCAAGTCAGTTGCATGCCTTTTCCACTGTGCTATCGCTTTGGCTCCTAACAATAATCATTAATTTGGTTCTCATCTTTCATCTATTAAACATGACTGTGTTCTGTATTCAAGGAATAAAACTGAATCAGCAATGCACATTTTCTGTCACTATAGAAGGCAGTTTGTGGGAATTTACCAGGCAGGCATTTCAACCGCTCCTCATATTATGTGGGTTGTTGATATCAAGCTATGAGATTTAAGAAATAAATTTGCTTGATATTTGCTATCATGTGCTTTATAGCTAGGGTCAGTTAAAACTCTCTTCTATGACCACAACAATGCCAATTCTTTTTCTCTGCACAAATTCTTTCCTAAATACCATCTCTAAGTGTTAATAGTAAATTTTCCCTAACTCCCACTCACAGCTGGAAGAATCTTTAGATGAAAGGCTCATAGAAATAAGGGCACACTTTGAAACATAAGATTTCTTACTTTCTAAACTGAGAGGAAGAACCCAGTTCTGTGTTTGATGACTGTGGTTATAACTCCTGGTGACATATAATAGTTTGGAAAAACTGTAAAAAATAGTTTTCATAGTTCATATGAAATGTTAATGATGTTGCTATTTCTCAAATTCAAGTGCTTTTTGTCCCACACTAAAATGGCTACCAAGGTGATCAAACATACTTAAGAAAAATAGCTGACACATATCCTGTGTCAAGCATAGTTTCAAAGCTTGTGCAAACTATGTCAAATATGTTCAATAATAGTGTCAGGTAGATACTGTTACTTTATTCTCAGGGAAACAGAAATAAAAAGTTTTACTTTTCCAGGTTAACAAAGTTAAAGCAAGGGGCAAAGATAGGATCCAAAATCCTTATAACCTGCCTCCAGTTCCTTTCCATGATTCTGTAGGAATTGAATAATCTACAAATAGAATAAGGCAAACAAACCTCTGAATTCCTCCTCTGTGTGGGTTTTGCTGTGCTCACCTTCTATGTTCTGATACTGCTGAAGTTCAGGACCAGGGAAAGCTTTCAGTGGTAGACAACTCACTTTGCATGTTCCAGTTTCCGATTTCTCGCCTAGCAAGAGAAAAAAGCGAAACAGTTCAGAAGCCAGTCAAAAGTATCCCATCTCGGGAAGCCCTTAGCTGATTATTCACTGATATTCCATTGTGAATATCAAATCTACATGACAGCACAAATCAAAAGATTAGAAAGATCCAACTTCATAACCCAAAATGTACTCTTTTTTTCACATCTTTGAAGAAAGATGGATCCTAAAGCCTCCAGTGAAATGGAGTTCTCCTCAGATGAAGGATGAAACAAAGAAGCAGAGAAATGACCACTTGTGTTTATTTCTGCTTTATCTAAGGGATGCTGACTTTCTCTCAATGAAGGCAGCAGCCTGGGGCTGAGTGGCAAAACCTGCTTATTAGCTTTTTGCTTTCCTTCTGCAATAACTATATTGAGGCTATTAAAGGCTGTGTTAAGCATAAAACAATTTTAAACAATTAAAATGTGCCCATGCCGGAATTTTGAAAAGTAGAAAAAACATTTTACACTGAATAAAAAACATCACTGTCACTGTATCACTGTCTTCCCGTTCATCATCGATTTGCTCGAGCAGGCACCAGTAACATCTCCATATGTCCTGTCTCATTAGTAGAGCCCAAGGGCATCTGCTTGCTCCAGGAACATAAAGAGCCTCAAATCATTCCATCAGGTCATGGGAATGAGGTTTATAATTGTTATTGGTATTTGGCATATCAAATAGGACACCGGTAGCTTGCCAGGCTCTGCCGTGCGGGTAGCATACTCTTGTAGTCATCTCTAAGTCCAGCATTTATTAATGAACCACGCAGCCACTTGCGTTCGTGCGAGCCGGGCTGTGATAGGCTGGTCTGCTGGTGGAGTTCTGATGAGGGGGAAGTCCAGATGTGGAAAATGGAGGCCCTCATGGAGTGGGAGGTCGTCTGGCTTGAGGAGGCTCTGCTGGGGTGGCAGGCCAGGGCTAGAACCCGTCATCCCTCCCGGGTACCTACTGAGGGGCTGGGCACAGGGAGAGCCACTAGCAGCTCTGCCCCATTTCTGTGAGTCTCTGAATCAGCATACCTGAGCCAGATTTAAAAAAAAGACTGCTGCAGGGTGGATCTCGATGAGCCAGGCTGTGATAGGCTGGTCTACTGGGTGGAATTCTGACAAGGGGAAGTCCAGATGTTGAAAATGAAGGCCCTCATGGAGTGTGGGGTCATCTGGCTTGAGCGAGGCTCTGCTGGGGTGGCGGGCCAGGGCTAGAACCCACCATCCCTCCCGGGCGCCTCGTGAGTGGCTGGGCACACGGAGAGCCAGTAGTAGCTCTGCCCCATGTCTGTGAGTCTTTCTATAAAAAACATAAAAAAAGAAAAATTTAGCCAGTAGCAGCTCATTTCACACACACACACACACACACACACACACACACACAAGTTTTACTGAGTCAGAGATAAACCAATGGGCAGAGCAAACACTTTTCATGCAGGAGGCCCAGGTTTGATCTCCAGTACCCCCTGCGAGCATTAGTAGGATCAACCTTTGGGCACAGAGTCAGGAGCTGCCCCTGAGTACTGCCAGCTGTGACAGGACCCTCAAAAAGCCTCTTAATGTATTTTTCTGTACTTTATAAGGTCAGGGATTTCTAAAACAAAATAAGTGTTCTTCTGTGCCTTCAAAGCTCACTTATCAAACATTTTTCTTTGAGGATATTCAATGTGATTTATGCAAAAATAGAACCCACTAATCTTGAGATAGATACATAAACTCAAACCCCAACTAAATAGGCCTGCCAACATCTCGTCTTAGACTGCTCATCTCTTCATTTGTTCTTGCAGTGACCTAGGGTGGCACATACTCTTGACTTGGTGCTCACTGGGGCTTATGGCACATCGGTCATGGTGCTGTCATACAGAGCCAGTGTTGTACTCTTTACAGACAACTTTCAGTAGTAGAGAACTAATATCAAACCTACATGACAGTACATTGTCTGAATATTATTACAGGATTCAAGCACTGTGGTGCTCGCCACTGGTCACTCCCACATGTGGTAACCAGAGGTCATATTTCCTGCTCATGTAGCTCAACTGTGATGCTTGGTGGTGGTTGACCCTTCTGCATGGTGCTTGATCACACAGGTTGTGCTGCAGCTAGAAATTACCTGTGGGGACAAGGACCATAGCAAGCAGAGTTACCAGGATCATGCTCAAAGCATGTGGGACACCAGGGATTTGGATTTGTGACTATATACTTGCAAAACTGACATGCTAAACTTTTCCTCTAGATTCATGAACTAATATGTTGAAAATGAGTGGTTAAGGAATTATAGTCTAAAGGAAAGATAGATAGATAGATAGATAGATAGATAGATAGATAGATAGATAGATAGATAGATAGATAGATAGATAGATAGATAGATAGATAGATAGATAGATAGATAGATAGAGAGAGAGAGAGAGAAAGCATCATACAGTCAGGCTGGTGGGGACAGAGGATGGCAGGAGAGAACCAATGGGGAAATTGGGGGTTGTAAATGTACACTGGTAAAGGGCTGGGTGTTGGTATATTGTATGAGTGAAACCTAATCATGAACAACTTTGTAATTGTTTGTCTCACAGTGATTCAGTAAAAAAGGAAATAGTCTCCCTTCCAACTTTAAAAAAGAAAAAGAATTTGTGGTCTAGATACTCAGTGGAATACTATTAAGGCACGAGGAAAGATGGAATCAAACAGTTTTGCTCTAACTTGGTAGAATGGAAGGAGTCAAGCTAGGTGAAGTGAGTCAGAAATAAAAGGATAAATACCAGGTGATCTTACTCATTGTAAAGTATAAGGAAACAATATTAGGTATTAGACCATTTCTGAAGGAAAAATCCTGAGATTCAGAATATAAAACTGTGACCTAAGGGGTTCTGGAAAAGAGTGAATAGAAGGGATCCTGGGATAAAGTTGGAGGGACCAATTTCTAGTGGTTTATCTGCACTGCATGCATAAAAAATAATACTGGTTCTATCATTAAAACAAAAGTCACTGACAAATTTTAATAAACAATGTTTTTGTTTCATATCTTCACTTCTATCAGCATTCCTGTTATGAAGGTAGCTCATACCACATACTTAAAAATGCTCTTCTTATTACTAAAATATAAGAGCATCTTAATAGTGGCGATGGCATCTGAAATTTAGTCCTTCACAAGCCAATTTACTGCCTTCATCCAAGTGTTTGGTTTTTTTTTCTAAAATGCTCTTTTCTTGGGTTACCAAATCTTAGAGTAGGATTCTTAGAAGAATTGAAATTGATAGTCTTGGAATATTTCTGTGTCACACTTGGGCCAGACATTAGAATTTGCTATTTAATATGCTCTCTTTGGCATGAAATATTGGTTTCATGGTTACAGGGGAAGATGAGCATGAGACTTCCAATGGCAGGTGGTCAAGGATACACTTGCAGTCTGAAAATAACAAGCATTGGGAAGATAGCTTGTTGTAAACTGAGGATTCTATTGCCGTGCTAGACTTTTCTGGAGTGGGACTCATCCCATGATGGCACCTGAATAAATCCATATATTGTCCTCAGATTATTTGTTCCAGGATTCCTGAGGTATCAGATCTGATGTCTCCGGATAAGGCTGAAAGCTTCCTGAGCAGCTGGACACATTATTTTCAGAAGGTGCAGGATATCTAAATACTGGGACAAGTTTTTCCCCTTTAAGATACATGGAAAAGTAGTACTGAGGTTTCAGAAAATTCTGAATCTGTGTCACTAATTCCATTAGGTTGAACTTTTGTCATAGGGATGATAAGATATATGCTTAGTTTACCAAAATTAAACCAGGTGTAAAATGAACTGCTCTCCATTTTCATTTCGCTCTTTTATTTCTTTTTGGTTTTCATAAAGTTTGGAAATTACCTTTTCTATTTTAACAACTGAAAAGCTTGTTTGTGACTGTCTCTTATCAGAAACTTTTCTATGTGGTTCAGTAATCTTAGCTGTTGTGAGAAGAAGGTCAATTCTTTCAAAGTATCATCTTAGGAAAGATACGAGATTTCATCAGATACAGAGACAATTTCCTTGGACTTAGTTATTACTCAGGAATATCTATTTAATATTCTGTATGTGTGTGGGTATTCATCAAAACATAAGTATCAACAGCTTGCATATGTCACCTTGATGGTCTTGAAGTTAAGAATAGCACAAAATGTAAGCAAGAAACATACTACAATCTCTGAACTGAGCTGAACGGGGTAAGGTGTTCTAACTGTTAAATATTTCCAGGTCTATCTATACCTCCAGAGGCTTACTTGATTGGACTCAGTTAGTTATCTAGTAATGCCATTAACAACCATATTAGTGTTTTATATCAGTGATATTACACACATTTTATACAATACCTAATTAAATAAACTCTGAAACCTCTCACATTAGATGCCTATCAATATGCCTGTATCAAAGCTTTTTATATTTTCTCCTCTTTTCTTTTTCCCTAAAAAATTAGACAAAGTATTTGAGGTTAGGAAAAACTGAAATAGACTGGGCTAAGGCTTGTAGTTTGGAGGCTGTGACAACCTCTCTCTGGCAGAGGTTGCCCCACTGAACCTGTTAGCTCTGACTAGGCCAAAGCAGAACCTTAAGAATACATATTTTACTGTCAAGGAACACAAAGGACCACACGCAGTGCTAGGGGCTGAACTTGGGTCAGCAATGTGCAAGTCAAATATCTTTTTGTTTGGTTTTGGTTTGGGTGGTATACATGGAAAACATTAGTTATTTCATGTTTTGCAAGCTCAGGAAACCATATGGGATGACAAGGATAGAAGTTAGGTTAGCTGCGTTCAAGGCAAGTACCCTACCAGCTACACTATCCCTCTGGCCTCTGTATGGCAAGTTCCTTAACTCTTGCACTATTTCCCTCCTTATATTTTGAAGGTGGACCCTCTCACCACTTCACAACTGACCATACCGAACCCTCTGTCTACAATTTTGTGAAAGAAGATTTTCTCTCTTTAGGTCCCATCTTGGACATTCTTCCAGCTGATCCTTTGAAATTTACCTGATGGTGATATGTGGAGTTTCAAAAAGAGTGCCATGGCAGTGGGCAATTCAGCTCTACAGAATAAAAGCACAACGATCCCTTGATTGACATCATCTTCTATCCTCTACTTTGCTTCAACAAGGAAGAAATCATGTTTATCTGCTCACCAATTTATTTACTAAGGAAATCACAGTGTCTATCAAATAATAATCTTCCAACATTCATTGAGTGAATAAATGAACAATCTCTAAACTTACCCTCTCAGACCCTCAATCATGCTAATCCCTTTATGATCCAGATCTGCTAAAGTACCATCTAGCCAAAGGTATGGCTTAGATGGGCAAGCGTGTAGAGAGAGACAAGAGAGATTTTCTTACTAGACATAAAGGAGAACGATGATGTCTTTTACTCTTCTAGCTCCTGGTTATCTTGACAAAAATAAAGCTCTGTCTGTGCATCCCCCTTGCTATCCACACTATTTCACTCACCAGGCAATAATGGGATTCTTTGAGCTCCATCCTTGTCCTCTAGTTTCCTTTTCTATAGTCCCCTTCTACTTTTCCCATGCTGTGCTCTCTCCTCCAAGAACAAGTGGTGGAGATTTATAGACTATAACAGCCTAGGAAAGGGGGCAGGAAATAGCTGTGGCTACTACCAGGTAATCCACGTGTAGTCTTTTAACCAGGGAAAGATGTAGCCTGACTCTTAAAATGGGGTTCACAATATAAGGGAATAAGTCATGTTTTCTGTGAAGTACTTCAGTTCCACTGGGGACTAGAACTCACTTCCTAGTATTGTGCAAAATAAAAAATCTTACAATTTGTGGGACAAGACATAACCCAACTGTCTTTGTGGTTGGGGAGTATTCCATTTCTCTCCATCTTTCAGTGTCTCCCCCATTCTCTTAAAGATGTAAAGGCTCTCTCTTAGCTATGCAGGATGGTTGGGAGCAGTTTCAATGAAACATTTTCGAATTTCATTTCCACCAATGTAAAAAGAGGAAGGGAGGTAAGGTTAAGGGCTTGTGTTTCTTTACTATCCAGCATAACTTAAGTATGTATAACTTAGGTCTACTACAGCTTTAGTTAAATTTTATGATGTCTATATAGTACAATAGTCACTTTTTATTGAACAGTACTCAGGAGACTCCAAAGCAACTCCCGATAATTTCCAGACAACTGGAAGTTTGGTTCAATGTGAGGATTGAGTATGTTCTACTGCTCAGATCATGTGAGGTCAGAGATCACTTTCGGGTAGCTCTGGCAGAGCTCAGAGGCCTCTAGAACTATACCCAACAGTGCTTGGGGAACTATGTGTTGCCAGGGATGGAATCAGAATTGGCTACATGCAAGGCATGTGCCTTTATCTGTACTATGTTTATAGCCCAGATAAATATAGTGATTTTATATAGGTGATTATTTTTAAGTATCAAAAGTACATATTTTATATTGAATGTATATAATTTCCCTACTTGTTCTACGGAATTTATAAGAATCCTGACTTCTGGAAACATCACTAAAACAAACTATTGATAAGAATCCAGTTCTATTGCTTTTCAAGGTGAAAGTATTGATCTTAATAGAATCTTAGTAGCTTTTTAGTGTGTGGAAGGCAAAGTATATTGATGAAGTTAGAAACAAGGTTTAAAGTGTACCTTTCATAATGGAAGCTTGCATAAGAACTGAGGCATAAAGTATACAACTAGATGCCTACTTAACAACATTTACAAATGTACACAAAAAGTATTAAGACTTCAACAAAAGGTTATAAAATCTAGAGAAGAAAACATAGAGATATACTTCTGTACCTCGATCTCAGAGATGTACTTGGAGACTCAGCTCCAATGGGAAGAGAATCAATAGAAAACAAAAAAAAAAATAAGACTACATTAAACTATAAAGCTTCTGCATAGCAAAAAAAAAACTCAAACCAAAACAAGAAAACTGTTACTAATTAAAAAATGGTTATAGGGGCCAGAGAGATAGTCCAGTGATAGGGCATTTGCCTTGCATGCAGCCAACCTGGGTTCAATCCCTGGCATCCCATATGGTCTCAGAGCACCACCAGGAGTAATTCCTGAATGAAGAGCCAGGAGTAACCCCCTGGACATCACCAGGTGTGACCCAAAAAGAAAAAAATAAAAAAATAGATAAATAGATAAATAAATAAATAATGGTTACATATTATATGTTCATCAGAAGTTTTATATCAGAAATCTGCAAATAACTTTCAACAACAAAAAAGCAAAGAGCCCAATTAAAAGCTTTCCCCCTTCCCCCAGCACCATTACTACAACCCTCATACTTCTGGAAGCTCAAGACAGAATACCCACATTCCACCATCCTGTAAGCACCCTGTCCAGGTAAATATTTTGAATTTTCTCAACAATCTACAATACTAAACCCCAGTAGGAACACAGCTGATTGGATGGAAATGTAACATAGAAACTAATTAAACATTATTAACAAAAAAAATTACGAAGAAAAGTCAACTAGCAACAACAGCTTGGTAAACACTCAGACAAGGACTTAACGTCCCTATGATTAGATATAATAATTTTCACAAGTTTTCTTTTACCGGAGTTTTTTTTTATAATTCCATTATCCATTTAGTAGTAACAAGCAATATAAAATAAATGGGGGGCTGTTGTGGAGGCAGGGCTGAAGGATGATTGGGGAAAGTGAGGACAATGGTAGAAGGAAGGTTACAGTACTGGTGGGCTTGGTGTTAGAATACTGAGTGCCATAACAAATGCATCATGAACAACTTTGTAAACCATGGTGTTTAAATAAAGTGGGAAAAAATAAGCAGAAGGCTTGGATAGACTATAACTATCACTATCACTATCTTCCCGTTCATCACCTATTTGCTAGAGCAGGCACCAGTAATATCTCCATATGTCCTGTCTCATGCTAGTAGAACCCAAAGGCATCTGCTTGCTCCAGGAAATAAAAGCCTCAAACCATTATATTAGGTCACAGGAATGACCTAATATAAATGCTACTGGTATTTGGCATATCAAATACTACACGGGCAGCTTGCCAGGCTTGCTGTATGGGTAGCATACTAGTCACCTCTAAATAAAGCATTTGTTGATAAATCACATGGCCACTAGCGGCTGAGGCTGGGCTGTGATAGTCTGGTCTGCTGGGTGGAGTTGTGATGAGAGGGAAGTCCGGATGTGGAAAAAGGCGGCCCCATGGAGTAGGGGAAGGTGGTCTGGCTTGTTGTGAGGCTCTGCTGGGGTGGCAGGCCAGGGCAAGACCCTGCCATGCCTCCCGGGCACCTCATGAGCAGCAGGGCACAGGGAGAGCAAGTAGCAGCTCTGCCCCATGTCTGAGAGTCTCTTGTTCAGCATACCTGGGCCGGATTGAAAAAAAAACTGCTGCAGGGTGGGTGTCGATGATCCGGGCTGTGATAATCTGGTCTGCTGGGTGGAGTTGGTGGAGTTGGATAGACACTTCTCCAAAAAGATATTCAGATAATCCACAGTCATAGGGAAATGCTCTACTTGACCTAATATTAAAGAAATACAAATTAAAAAAAAAACAAAATTAGGTATCATCACCTCACTCCCGTGAGAATGACCATACTCAAAAGAATGGAAACAATGAATGCTGTCATATCTTGAGAAAAAGAAATTTTGTATATTCTTGACAGGGTTGTAAACTGGTATAGTCTCTATGAAAAATGGTATGCAGAATCCTTAGAAGTGTAAATACTATATATCCAGCAAAATGACTCCATGTATTCATCAAAATAACATGAAAGCACTAATTTAACAGAATACATGTACAACTTTATTGACAGCATTATTTACAATAACCAAAATGTGGAATAATGTGCCAAGAGATAATTAGATAAAGAACTTGTAGCATATATACGAAATGGACCACTACTCAGCTATTTAAAAAGATGAATTGAGGGCCAGAGGGATAGTACAGTGGGTCGGGTATTTGCCTTACATACTCTGACCTAGTTTCAAGCCTGACACTCAAACAGTCCCCTAAGTTCTGCCAGAAATGATTCCTTGAGTACAGAGTCAGGAATAAGCCTTGAGTATCTCCAGGTGTGGCTGTATATCCCCTAAAAAAAAGATGAAATTATGACAAATTTGATAGAACATGAGGTTATCCTGTTAAGTGAAATAAATCATAAAAGAAAGAAAATTAACAGATGGCATTATTGATATCTGAAATATAACCAAGACAAGCTATCAAAATACAACAAAAATTATAGCTGTTTTGTTTGTTTTTGTTTTGTTTGGGCACCACACTTCACTCTACTATTTCTGGCTCTGTTCTCAGAAGAAATCCCTAATGGTGCTCAAACAGCCATAAATGCTTCCAGCGACTGAACCAAGTTGGTCATTATGTATTAGGTCGACTCAATGGGATCAGGATAGGTACCTTGAAACCGCTGGTGAGCACCTGCAAATGGGGCTCATGAAACTGCCTGGAGAGTTTTTCATTCCCTTGAATTTCCTGGAACTTGCACAGAAGCTCCTATCCGGCAACAGTTTTTACAAAAGCTCCTACTTCCCTCATTCCATTCCATTACTTCCGCCACAGCAAACTGCACTACAAGAAGCCCATGCAGCAGTACTTTGGGCCTGACTTCACCAGCCAAGATCTTTAAAGACCCTTGAGCCTTGCCTAGGAGTGCCGCCAATAGCTATGCTTTGGTTTTCTTTTCCTCTCACCCTTGGTCTTTAACTTTTTAGCAAACCTTTTAATAAGGCAGAGAAGCACCTTAATTTCTGCACTATATCTATTAATAGATAATATGAACATATATTAATTCTGAAATATATGATTATTGGCAGAGGCAAATGAAAACACAGTGGGAAGAACTGGGTAGGTGGTGTCATTTTTCGATGGCACTAGATTATAGTGATTGGTGGTATAATGATAAAGAGAGGTATAGAGACATGAAACTTACTACTGAAATTTTATAGTATCGTAAATCAGTGGAAAAATCAGAGTAAAATTTGATTACATTTAAAAAATACTGATTCATTTATAGTTAAGAATTCCCAAACTTGGCTGAGAATGTATTTTTAAGGAAACTAAATAACTTGTGTACAGTTAATTGATTTCAGGAGCAATTGGTAATGTTTCTTTTCTATTTTTATTTTGCCCCCTTTGCAGAATTTCCTGTTATAGTTATGTCAATGCTAGCTAGAAAAAAAGTGCCCAATTCACTAATCTGAATTTTATGATATTTTATATGTTCTACTACAATTAAGTCAATAAAATATCACGTTTGCAGAATATTATGAATGCAATTATGACATATTTATTTATGAATTATTATATTCAACTATTAAAATTCAAGGTATCTAAGTTATTGCCTAATATTTTATGAAAAGTGCCTTGTCTAATTTATTTTGGATCACAGGGCTTAATATAACTCCATGTACATCATAGGAAAGAAGAATAGGACATAATGAAATAGCACAACTACATTAAAGATCATTTCAATACTTGTTTAAAACATGAGCGAAGATTCAGAAGACTGTTCTGGATGGTACAATATCAAAGGAACTTTGCAACTTCATTCATAACTGCCTCACAATTATAAATCTTCACTGTAATTTTTATTACATATAATTTACTTTTAACATAACAGGCTACTCTTATGACTTAGAAGTTATGCAGATATAATTTGCTATCACATTTGCATGTGACTAGAATTGTTCTAACTTTGTATTTGCAGGGTTCATTTTTTCTTCCTCTGCTATTCATATCCTTATTATCACTAAATGATTTAATCATTACTTTAGACTTCCAGAGGCTCTCTTAATTATAATGTTTTATTTTAGTTTCTGTTCTTAAGAACATATATATCCTTTTAAAATTAATACACAAAATAAAACATGAAATCCTATTTGAAGACATTTTCCATATACTCCTTCAATAGTTATTGGATATTATTGTGATTAATTAATGTGGAATTAAGTTTGGAAGAAGGGAGAAAATGATTTTGGAGATATAGTTTCTTGCATGGATTACTTTTTAATGATTTCATTTAGGTTCATTTCATTCTTTTTTCTTCTCTTTGAAAATCCATGTTTTTCAGAGATGGGAAGTCTCTGCCCTCAGACTCCTGAGAATAGCAGCCTCTAAAGTCATTTATACAAATACCCTAGACCTTGATTTCTAATGATATTACTATATTTCTTTCCAATTACTTTCAGATATTCATTTCTTTCTTACAATTGCAGTTTTCCGTCCATCTATTCTTTTACCTCTAGAGTTCATTTATTTATTGTGATATAAGAAGAATAATGGATACATCCTAATTGAACATATTTTTTCTCAAATCCATTAAAATAAAATACTAGTAAGTAAAACCTGCAGCCTTTCTCTTCAAGAACCATTTACACTATAATTTGCTCCTTGAAGTTACCTGGACAAAAGGCGAGCATAATTCTTCCCTCAGGAAATGCTCCTTCCAACAAAGCCATCAATATGACCACCCCTCTGGCCAGAGTCACTTTCACATTTTAAAGGAGAATTGTTGGAAATGATAATACCAAACTAGAACTGAGCGTTGAATCTAGACAAAGGGATATCCATGACAACCTCTAAATGTATGTATTGCAAGCCATAATATGTAAAGATAAGGATGGTGTGTGTGTGGTCAGAGAGAGTCAGAGCAAGAGAGAGAGAGAGAGAAGAGGCAAAGTGCTTGCGACAGAGGCAGGCTGTGAAGGAATCAGGGGACATTGGTGGTGGAATTGGGCACTGGTGGAGGGATGGGTGCTGAAACACTGTATGACTGAAAACCCAAATATGAACATCTTTGTAATTGTATATCTCACAGTGATATAATAAAAAACAAATAAATAAAAGAGAATTCCATTTCTGTTTCAAATGACAAAGTAAAACATCATTTCCCTATTCCTTTTTCTATATCCAAAAGCAAGAAATTTTACTAGAATAAAATGAGCACAGAGACCCTCAAAACTGAAGAAGGAAACCACGACCAACACAAGGACCAGCATGGTGTTGAGTTTCCAGAGTTTCATTTCTGCTTCTCTACCCAAGACTGGGTTCCAGAGAAGCCCACAGGAGAACACACTCAAAGGTAGAGACAGAGAGCAAAACAGACAAAGATGCCAAGAAGAATCTGCTGTTTCTAGCCAAAGGGCTAAGAAAAGACAGCTAGTAAGAGAGAACACTTTTACCACAATTATTACTCTTTTTTCTGCATAACATCACAGAAAAAACATTGTTCCCAGTGGTACAATTAGATTTCTATCCTAAGCTTGAAGGGGGACACCGCCTGCCCCAACATCCTGCAGGGGGTGTCACAAAACTAACCAAGTTAGGAGAGTTACTATCCAGGTCACAGCAAGACAACTCCAGCTCAAGGAGCCAAAGGAAAACTGGAATTTCCCCACCACTCACTGGCAATGCAAAGATGAGGGCATTTAACTCATGAAAGCTATGGGTGCAGAGAGGCCTTCTTGCCTTCTCTGAATCTGAACCCATGAAGGGATCAGCACCCACAGTTGAAGCTATTGGTGAAGAAAAACTAACTCACTCACTCTCTCCTCTTTCTTTTCTCTCTCTCTCTCTCTCTCTCTCTCTCTCTCTCTCTCTCTCTGTGCACACTCGTGTGTGTGTGTGTGTTTTGGGGGCAGGAGGGAACAAGAGAGTAGATATTAACTCAACCTACCTGCCACTGGTAATGAGAAGCCTCTTTCCACCCACATACCTGATTCCCGTGAATGCAGACTCAGGCTGTGAATCTGGAAACTTCTACCCTTCTTGGCAGTTATAAGTCTTAAACCCTAACCCTCTCCTAAAGCAGTTTCAGATTCAATGCACTGCAATAAAAAATACTAAATGACATTTTTTTTCAAGCCCAGGAATGCTTGAACCACAGACACAGATACACCAGGCAGAGCTGCTACCAGCTCTCCCCATTGCACTCCTTGTACTCCATTGACCACGAAGGGTCAGGGATGGAAAACAGCTTCAGGCCCAAGTCCACCAACCCAACAGAGCCTCAGAAGAACCGAGAGGAACCCCCACACTGTGCTGGCAGCATTTTTCATCATCCGGACTCCACGGCTCATCAGAGCTCCACCCAAGAGACTACGACAATCTCAAGCCTGGCTTGTCAGAGACCCACCTTATAGAGCAAAATAGATACCCCACAGCTACATATACCCCAGGCAGAGCTACGACCAGCTCTGCCCGTTGCTAAGCGGCCACGTGATTCATCTGTAAATTACCAAGAATATCCTACCCACCCCTCTCAGAGAGCCTGGCAAGCTACTGAGAGTATACCACCCACACGGCAGAGCCTGGCAAGCTGTCCGAAGCATATTCATAATACCAAAACCAGTAAAAACAATGTTTATTCCCCTGACCCTGAAAGAGCCCTAAATAAGGCAGCACTAAGAAGGACGAGCAAGGAGAGGATGATAAAATCTCAGGGCCAAACTAGGTTGCCAAAACAAAGAAGGACTAAAATGACTGTCTGTACTTTCAATGTATGTATGCTGGCATCAGAAGCATATATCGAGGACCTGATGGTGCAAGCATAAAAGATCAAGTATGACATCATTGTCTGAATGAGATAAGGAGGCATCAATTGCATCACACCATTTTTGACACCAGAGAAGAGCTGTTCCTCAGAACATGTGACCAAAGAGGCTTCCGTGGTGTTGGTGTCCTTGTTAACACGAACCTGACCGTGATTCATTTGAATGCCTGACAAATCAGATAGGATGGTTACACTTGAAGAGATGTGGCCCACTGCCAGCAGTTTCTATCTTCCTTGTCTACACACCAACATCCACATACAGGGAAGAAGAAATTGAGAAATTCTACATGGAAATTTTTACATGGAACTGGAGGAGTTCTATAAAGAAGATCACACCTTCTACAAGATCATATTCGTGATTTTTTTTTTTTTTTTTTTTTTTGGGTCACACCCAGCAATGCTCAGGGGTTCCTCCTGGCTCTGCACTCAGAATTGCTCCAGGCAGTGCTCGGGGGACCATATGGGATGCCGGGATCGAACCAGGGCCAGCATGGGCCGGCCGCTGCAAGGCAAACGCCCTCCCACTGGGCTATCTGGCCCCCATATTCAGTGATTTTAATGCCAAGATAGGACCAAGAAGATTGGTCAAAGAACTCCATATCGGGACCCATGGCCTAGAATGGAACAAACAGAGTGAGAGACTATATGAGTTCCTCATGTCCACCAAGACCATTCATGGGAGCTCACAGTTCCAGAAGGCTGACTTAAAACCTTACACATGGGAATCTCCTGGTGGACAGTTCTACAATGAAATTGATCACATTGTATTCAATCGACAGTTTTGCCTAATTGATGTCGCTGTCATCCCAAATTCCAAACAGAATTGGACTACCGTCTCCTTCATGCAAAATTCTACTTCTCAGAATGGGAAGAAAAGGCTGCAAAGTTTATGATGAGAACTCCCAGAATGACCACCAACTGGGACTCTTTGGCACCATTGCAGCAACATATTAAGATGCCATTATTGACAACATTGATGAAGAATACAACTGCATGGTTCAGCACCTCCACGATTGTGCAAAAAACGCTGAGAGAGAAAGCCACAAAAGGAAACCTGCATTCAAAATCTCTTGAGCTCATTCACCAAGGTGTCAAGGTGCTAGCCTTAGGCAACCATATGCTAAAATCCAAGCTCACAAAGCAGTGCAGAGAAGCCATAAATGAAGACCTCAAAGAGGGAAGAGCAGCAATACTGGCTGATGCAGAGGAAGCCAGGAAAAGCATTCACAATGTCCACCTGTCGTTCGCCAACTATATGACCAAGATGACTTCCCTCCAATGCCCTGATGGATCTATCACATCTCCAGAAAGGCAATGGAGAAGATAATCCATGACTTCTACTCGGATCTCTTTTTTATTTTTTAAAATATTTTATTATACCACCATGGGATATACAATTACAAAGATATATAATTAAAAAGTTCATATTTGGGTTTTGGTCATACAGTGTTCCAGCACCCATCCCTCCATCAGTGCCCATCTCCCACCACCAACGTCCCTGGTTCCCTCCCCCTCCCCCAGCCCTCCTCCATGGCAGGTTCTTTATTTATTTCCCTTTCTCTCTCTTTCTCTTTTCCTTCCCTTCCAGACTATGGATTACAGAACATACATTAAAGGGTTGTCATGGGTATCTTTTTTGCCTCTATTTATTGCCCAGTTCAGGGTTGGTATTAGTACCCTTGGCAATTGTTAGCACACTGTTCCATTTTCTGTCTTACCTAGCCTCTGACTCCCACATGTTTGTGATAATTTCCACCTTTGACAAGACCTCCTGATACATGTTTCACTTGACCTTGGATATTGGTATCATAATATGTACATATATATTTATGTCATGCAAATAAATGCAGTCATTCTGTATCTGTCTCTCTCCTTCTGGCTAATTTCACTCAACATAATCTCCATGCCCATCCATTTATAGGCAAATTTTATAACTTCATTTTTCCGAACAGCTGCATAGTATTCCATTGTGTAGATGTACCAAAGCTTCTTTATCCTATCATCTATTCTCGGGCACTCTGGTTGCTTCCAGATTCTGGCTATTGTGAATAATGCTGCTATGAACATAAAAGTAGGGACTGCATATTTTCCACTGCATATTTTTGGCTTCCCAGAGTATATTCCCAGGAGTGGTATGGCTGGGTCAAATGGGAGTTCAATTTCTAGTCGTTGGAGGAATGTCCATATTGTTTTCTAGAAAGGCTGTATCAGCCGGCATCAGATCTCTTTGATAGCCACGTCCACCTGCCCACATACCAAAGTCCACAGGAATGGGATATGTCGTTCCTAATGTTCTCACTCCTGAAATCCAACATGCCATTTCATCAGTAAAGAAGGGAAGAACACCTGGCCCAGAAAAAAAGTAAGACCCAAACCCCTGAATAATCTGCTGTCAGTACTCAACAATACACTGGCTCGACTCTTCACACACCTTCCTATCTGAATGCAAGGTGTCCTCCCAATGGAAAACCAGCAGGACAGTTCTAATGTTCAAGAAGGGGAGACACCCCATGACATTGGCAACTATCACCTGATCTGCCTGTTGTCCATCATCTACAAGCTGTTCACTCGAGTCATCCTGAACAGGATTAGCAGAACATTAGATGAAGGACAACCATGAGCGCAAACTGGCTTCCCGAAAGGATTCAGCACAATCGACCATACCCACACGGTAACCAAGCTCATTGTAGTTCCGACCTTAGGGCGACGATTGAGAATCAGGGAAACTGTCTCGTTTGCCAAGGTATTGAAAATCAGATGGGCTGGACATGTAATGCGACTTGGAGACGACTGCTGGAATACAGCCAATGCCGACTGGATCCCATGGGTCATCAAAATATCACGTGGTTGCCCACCTACAAGATTGTCAGACTTCTTCGTCAAGAACCTGAACAAACAGTTTGAGGCTCTTCATATTCCTGGAGCAAGCAGAGCCATTGGGCTACACTGGCACGTGACAGGGACTTTAGAGATGTTACTGGTGCCAGCTCGAGCAGTTAGATGAACAACGGGATGTCAAGTGATCAAGTGATCAAGTGAGACAGAGTCACAGTACTCGATCACTTGATCACTTGACATCCCATTATTCGTCAACTTGCTCGTGTGGGCACCAGTAACGTCTCCATTTTTCCCGTCATGTGTCAGTGTAGCCCAATGGCATCTGCTTGCTCAGGAGGAAAAAGAGCCTCAAACCAATTTTTCAGGGTCGATGAAGAAGTCTGACCATCTTGTAGGTGGGGCAGCCATGTGATCTTTTGACGTTCTGTGGGATTCAGACAGTAACGGTGCTAGTCCAGTGTTGCCTTCAAGGTTTGCATTACATGTCCAGCCCATCTGATTTTAAATCCAACTCTCAGTGAGATATAATTTGTCCTATCAATATCAAGGATCATAAAAATCTTAATGGAAAAAATAAAAGGTTAAGACAGCATAACCAAAAAAGACACAGGCAATTATAATTGCCTGACACTTGTCAGTTAGAATATGAGTAGGATGTTTCCATGGGGATTTATGAATGCACTGAAAATAGATTGGAAATACAAAGTCTTAGGAAGGGAAAAGAAATATAAAGGAGCCAGTAGAAAATTTTAGAACTGAATAATATGATATCAAATAAAAAGCTGAATAGAGAAATCAAAAAGCAGAATGTGGGAGGAGGCAAAAATCAATAAAAATCAAATCTCTGAAAAATTTATAAATAATTTAGTCTATAGTCAAGGAAAATATACTAACGTATAATTTAAAATAAACCCTGAACAGAAGTCTGGTGAAGCATGATGCCATAATTAAAAAAAAAACTAAACTAAACTGTGTGCAATTGGATTCTCCAAAGTGACAAATAAAAGAAGACAGAGGTCGTGAAAAGAAAAAGGAAAGCAAGTGTCTGAGAATTAATACAGTGGGTAATGATGCCTTTCACAGGGTTCAATTCCCAATAGAACATCACTATCTATCACTATCTTCCCATTCATCATCTATTTGCTAGAGCGGGCACCAGTAATATCTCCATATGTCCTGTCTCATGCTAGTAGAACCCAAAGGCATCCGCTTGCTCCGGGAACATAAAGAGCCTCAAACCATTAAATTAGGTCATGGGAATGACCTAATATAAATGTTACTGGTATTTGGCATATCAAATATGATACGAGCAGCTTGTCGGGCTTGCCATACGGGTGGCATACTCTTGTAGTCACCTCTAAATAAAGTATTTATTGATGAACGGACTGCTGCAAGGGGCTGCGCTGAGCTGGGCTGTGATAGTCTGGTCTGCTGGGTGAAGTTGTGGCGAGAGGGAAGTCCAGATATGGAAAATGGTGGCCCCTGTGGAGTAAGGGGGTCGTCTGGCTTGTGAGGCTCTGCTGGGGTGGCAGGCCAGGGCTAGAACCCGCCATGGCTCCCGGGTGCCTCATGAGCAGCTGGGCACAGGGAGTAGAAGTAGCAGCTCTGCCCCATGTCTGAGAGTCTCTGGTTCAGCATACCTGGTCCGGATTGAAAAAAATAACTGCTGCAGGGTGGGTGTTGATGATCTGGGCTGTGATAGACTGGTCTGCTGGGTGGAGTTGTGAAAGAAAGAAGTCCGGATGTGGAAAACCGCGGCCCCATGGGAGTAGGGGAGGGTGGTCTGGTTTGTTGTGAGGCTCTGCTGGGGTGGCAGGCCAGGGCTAGAACCTGCCATGCCTCCCGGGCACCTCATGAGCAGCTGGGCACAGGGAGAGCAAGTAGCAGCTCTGCCCCATGTCTGAGAGTCTCTGGTTCAGCATACCTGGGCTGGATTGAAAAAAAATACTAAACTGCTACAGGGTGGGTGTTGATGATCCGGGCTGTGATAGTCTGGTCTGCTGGGTGGAGTTGTGAGGAGAGGGAAGTCAGGATGTGGAAAATGGCGTCCCCATGGAGTAGGGGGCGGTTGTCTGGCTTGTTGTGACGCTCTGCTGGGGTGGCAGTCCAGGGCTAGAACCCTCCATGCCTCCCAGGTGCCTCATGAGTGGCTGGGCACAGGGAGAGCAAGTAGCAGCTCTGCCCCATTTCTGAGAGTCTCTGGTTCAGCATAGCTGGGCCGGATTGAACATATGGTTCAATAGAACATATGGTCTCTTAACACCACTGGGAGTGATGCCTGAGCTCAGAGTCAGGAGTAAGCACTAAGCACAGCTGGATGTGATCCAACCCTTCCATACATACCAAAAACAAAAACAAAGGAAGAAGAAAAAATAGCACTCAAAGAAATAATGGTTGAAAATTTTCTAAATTTGGCAAAAGACACAGAATGAGAAACCCCAAAGAGTAAAAATCTAAAGATATATTCATTATAAACTAAATCATAATCAAATTTCAATAAACACAACTCGAAATAAAAATTATTTAAAAAAAAGCAGGAAAATATACCTTAACTGCAGAGACAACTGATTATAATGAAAGTGCATTTCCCTTTGAATCTTTGGAAGTCCAAAAAAGAAGCTGTTCACTATTTTTAAGTGCTAAAAAAAGTTGACACAGAATTCTATATCTAGCAAAATAATATCCTTTATAAGTAAAAGCAAATCAACCATCCAAAATGATGATACTAAAGATTTTGTTAGCAGATCTAATGTAAAAAGAAAGAATAACTAAAAGTATCTGTGCAGAAAATAATTTATAAGAGAAGAAATCCTAAAACAGAAGGAAAGATCAAAAAACAATGGAAATAATAAAACTGTGGGTCAAGGCAATTGATATCATTTTACACTTAAGTTTTCCCAATCATATTTGACAGTTGGAAAAACAGCATAGATTTGATATAGATCTCGCTGCCTACACACAATGGCTTCAAATAAATATATTATATAAACCACACAAAATTGTAAACTTTCATAGAAATAAATATACACAGACATAAGTGCATTTCACTGTCACTGTATCACTGTCTTCCCGTTCGTCTTTGATTTGCTCGAGCGGGCAACAGAAACATCTCCATATGACCTGTCTCATGCAAGTAGAGCCCAAGGGCACCTGCTTGCTCCAGGAACATAAAGAGCCTCAAACCATTCCATCAGGTCATGGGAATAATTGTTACTGGTATCTGTCATATCAAATACGACATGGGTAGCTTGCCAGGCTCTGCCGTACGGGTAGCATACTCTTGTAGTCATCTCAAAATCCAGCATTTATTGATGAACCACGCGTGAGCCGGGTTGTGATAGTCTGGTCTGCTGGGTGGAGTTCTGACGAAGGGGAAGTCCGGATGTGGAAAATGGAGGTCCTCATGGAGTGGGGGTCGTCTGGCTTGTTGTGAGGCTCTGCTGGGGTGGCGGGCCAGGGCTAGAACCTGCCATCTCTCCCGGGCACCTCATGAGCAGCTGGGCACAGTGAGAGCCAGTAGCAGCTCTCCCCCATGTCTGTCTCTGAAGTGCATTTAAAATGGATAAAATTTGAGTAATATTACAGTGATATTCACATTGATCTCCTATTGTTAATATGGTACTACAAATTATGTAAGACCAGCATTGGGGGAAACTGATACAAGATACGTGACAGTTCTCTGTATTACCTATTGCAATGACTTATGACTCTGCAATTATCCTGGAGTTAAATTTTAATAAGAAATACATTGTACAAGAGAAAAGTATTAAGAATAAGCTTCCATAACTCAGGAACAAAGGGAGCAGTAAGGGAGAGAGACAGCACAGAGGCTAGGACAGATGCTGTGAAGATGGAGCAGTTCCCAGCACTGAATGATGCCCTCACTGAGTCACCTTCACTGGGTGTGGCCCTGGTGCCCCCAGAGCACCACAGCAGTGACTTTGGTGATCTCAAGAACTCTAGAACTTGAGAGACCGGAGCAATAGCCCAGCAGGTAGGGCATTTGCCTTGCATGCGTCCGGCCTATGCCGGCCTGGGTTCGATCCCCGGCATCCCATATGGACCCCGAGCATCGCCAGGAGTAATTTCTGAGTGCAGAGCCAGAAGTAACCCCTGAGCATTGCCGGGTATGACCCAAAAAAGCGAAAAAAAAATAAAACTAAAACTCTAGAACTTGAAAACAAAGCAGCAAATCATCTTGGCCTTAGACCCAATTGTGCCACGAATTACAGGGAGATGCTTGGGATCCCCTTAGCATGAATGAGTGGCACCTTTCCCAAAATAAAGAAACTAAAGGGGATTCCACAAACTATAGCAGTGTTCGTTGGATGGTAAATGCCACTTTACATAGCAATCGTGCTGATAGACAAAAAAATAAAAATAAATTGTTACCAAGAAAGAGAATTATAATGAAGATCTGATCATACAGTGATGTCAGTGAACACAGCTCAACTTACGATGGGGTCCTGATGTGTACAAGTGCAGAATCTTGACTTTAGACAAAGCACCCAAAATTTATTCATATTTCAGACCAATATACATTAATCCAATTCACAAGGCATTAATATTTATCTGAGCAGGAGCTCTTTTATTGCTGCTCCTGTCTGATTTTTCCTTCTCTTTCTGGATCATTCTCTCCCAGTGTCCCCAGCTAAGTATCTCATCATCACTTGGGAAACATATTTCCTATTTGAAGTCTAGGAAACAAATACTTTCAACTGAATGTTAATGCATCTTATGGCTACATTCATCTATATGGGAGGAGCTGAAAATACTCTGGCAAAACACAAATGAGTTCTTTTGCAGCTTAGTTTCAATAAATACAAATGCAATTATGATTGCACTGAAAGTTTAAAATATAGTTTATGTCTTTATTAGGAAGTGTACACAACTGAAGTTGGCCTAAATTCTCAGAAAGGCCAAACACTCAAGTTGCATCCATTTCACTTCAACTCTACCTGTTGGAGGACAGGTTTAGCTATTCTGGGAGTTTTGTTGTTTTGCTCACTCCCAGCTTAATCTACTTAAGTCAAGGTTCATTCTAATGAGATTTCTCTTTTATGTAAACACTGCTAGAGGGTGTGGCAGTTACAGAAGTCACCTTGATTGAATAACTTCTGACTTATACATCTACTAAGACTTCTATGTTTTCTAGATTGGGCACAGCTCCTCTTTATACCCACTGCACCCAACGTGGGACAGTTAGAATTTACCAGGAGACTACCACCCTGGCTACGCTGAGACTAAAGAAAGACTATAGGAAGGATCATACTAGTTTGCTCTAAGCAGGCGAGTATGACCCTTTCAGTACATGAGAACAAGATACTCAGAATCACCCTGGTGCAGATAATAATAAGGACCTTGTGGGTACCATCTAGATTACATGAAGCTCATGAAGTTAAGATGTATCACTTTATATCAGCCCCTCTCTCTCCAGTGTTTTACATAAGAGATAATCTCGGGATTAGTCCTTGGTGTAACCTTTGTTTATACCTGCAATAGGGTGTGGCACTACACTCTGTTTAGGGTTCTTTGTTGGCATGACAACCTCCCGATTGGATTACTTTGGTGTATATAAGGGGCTGACCTGAGGCCCTTCACCTTTTGCCTTTTGGTTCCTCAGCCTTCAGCTTTTGGCTCCTGGCGGCTTTTGGCTTTTGGCCTTTTGCTCTTTGGCCTTTTTGCTCCTTCTGGGTAGGACTCAGCTCAGGTGACATCCTCTCTCTTTGGTGGGAGACTTAGGCTCTTTTGTATGGTCTAGTTTGGACCAGAGCTAGAGTTTGTTCATTATATTGGATTGCTGTGGAAGAGCTTTTGTACTATTAAAAGCCATTTTTGGAACTGCACCGGACTCGTGAGTTTTCATCTTTCTCCCGGCGTCCTCGGAGGTAGAAGACAACCTCTGTCCTGACACTGTCGGGGACCCCGGCGGTGTTCCCCGACATCTACCCTTTATAAAACAACAATCTACATCACCTTATTTTCTTTTTTACATTTTTGAGTCATACCTTGTGACGCTCAGGGGGCTACTCCAGGCTTTGCATTCAAGAATAACTCCTGAAAGTGCTTGGGGGCCATATGATATGCTGGGGATTAAACCCAAGTGCCAGCATGCAAGGCAAAAAGCCTTATCTGCTGAGCTATCACTTTGCCCCTCATACATCACTCTTATTAAGAAAATTAATAAGAATTTTCTCCTTTCTAAAAATGAGTTTTCTGATAATCACTGTAAGACTGTATGAACAAATATTTTTTGGCAATCAGTGCAAGCTCAATATAAACTTTGTTTTATTTCTTGTCAATAGAGGAAATATAAAAATGTGTCTTATTGTATGAACAGTGGCCATCCTTTATTTCTTCATTTCTTAGATTTCAATTATATATTTTACTTTTACTAAGTCTTTTTAAGCATTAGTTATGGAAACAGTATTTTAATGACACTATGCATGCTTCTATGCTAGATTCCAAGATCCTAGAAGTTTGGGAGCATGTCAAATTTTCATATCTAACTGTACCTAATGCCTACCATAGGCAGAGAGTAGGAACTCAATAATTATTTGCTCCATAGATAGAAAGGAAGACAAATGAGTTCATCTCTTCATACCTAAGAGTTTATATATGTAAAATAAGATAACTGTAAATATTGAATTGATACCAAAATATATATAATGTAGAGCAAAGAACATTTTTTCTTTCCTTCCTTTTCTATGCACTCTTGTCTTTTATTCAGAGCATATATTAACCATTTTTTCTTCCTAGATATTTTTAGTCATTCTTCTATATAGTTTATCTGCACCTCATAACACAAGGACATTATTAAGATCTACATAAGTTTGAGCCAGAGAGATAGTACATGGATTAAGTGCTTTCCTTGCATGGGCCAATCCCAGTATGATTACAAGCACTGAACAGCCTCTCAAGTATGATTGAGTTTAGTCATAGAGGCCTTGACCTAAGGTCCCTGTATTGAACCATCAGCCCAATTGAGTAAGGATTGTCAAGAGGGGACCTCAGAGCTCCTGCACATGACTTGAGAGAAACTCCCGCCCACATACACACATAAAGTGTTACATGTTCTGTGCAATTATGATGGTCTAACCAGGGGCCAGAAAGATAGGACAATGGATAGGATGCTTTCCTTGCACAAAACTGACCTGGGTTCAATCCAATCCTCAGCATTCTATGCAGACCCTGGAGCTTTTTCTGGAATTATCTCTGAACTCAGAACCAGAAGACTGCCCTGAACACAGCTGGGTGTACCAAAAGTAAACAAAATGAGCACCAAAGGTTGTATCCCCAAACCTGTAAAATAGACTGGTCATATTCTGTATTAAAAAAAAACAAAAACAGCATACTCACACTACAAGTAAACTTGGAAAATAAAAACAATATAATGAAGAGGAATCTGTGGATAACCAGTAGTGCCAAAACAACTGTTGCTAGAATTTAAACAGATTTCTTATAATACATACTCTCAGAATGAGATTTATTAAAACATCAAATGAAAAGACCATTAAAAATCAAACTCTAAAATAAGCCCACAGGTAGATGACTAATGCGAACTCTCAAGATGATTAAGGTAATAAATTAAAGTATTTAAGTGATAAAATATATTTAAAATAGAATAGTGTTTTTCTGTTCTAAAAGTGATCTCTTATTGCGGAATATATAGAAAATACAGAAAAGAAAATCTTCTTTAATTTCACTGACCCTACATTTCCCTGAAATTCCTTTTAAAATGTTCCATTTTAAAATGGAACTATATTTAATATGTGAACTATATTTATGGCACATTTTAGAGTAAATGTAATATTTAAAATGAACAGGATATTACATATATAATTTTAATTTATCTCTGATTATTCCTTATTAGACACCAAAACTTTATTTTGAATTATGAATCAGAGTATAAACTGTTTAGTAAAATGGTTAATCAAAAGGCCTTTATTTCTATTTTTAGAGAAATAATATCGCATTAAAACTTATGGGCATACATAATAAAAATCAACATGTGTATATACTGCATTAGTTCACTTCTAAGGTTAAATAACACGATCACGATCACGATCACGATCTTCCCGTTAATCATCTATTTGCTAGAGCGGGCACCAGTAATATCTCAATATGTCCTGTCACATGCTGTAGAGCCAAGGGCATCGGCTTGGTACAGGAACATAAAGAGCCTCAAACCATTATATTAGGTCATGAGAATGATCTAATATAATTGTTACTGGCATTTGGCATATCAAATACAACACGAGCAGCTTGCTAGGCTTGCCGTGCGGGAGGGCATACTCTATAAACACCTCCAAATAAAGCCTTTATTGATGAACCGTGCGGCCACAAGCGGCCGCGCTGAGCCGGGCTGTGATGGGCTGGTCGGCTGGGTGGAGTTCTGATGAGAGGGAAGTCCAATGTGGAAAATGGCGGCGCCCATGGAGTGGGTGGGGGTCGCCTGGCTTGTTCTGAGGTTCTGCCGGGGTGGTGGGCCAAGGCTGGAACCCACCATGCCTCCCGACTGCCTCATGAACGGCTGGGCACAGGGAGAGCAAGGGAACTGCTCTGCCCCATGTCTGAGAGTCTCTGGACCAGCATACCTGGGCCGGATTGAGGAAGAAACTGCTCCAGGGTGGGTGTCGATGATCCGGGCTGTAAAATAAATAACACACTTGTGTATAAACTAGAAGTTCTTCCCTTAATTTCAACTCACAAATCTCAAAGGTATCAATAGTAATAATTTGGTTTCCACCTTTCCAGATTTCATATGGGACTTTGCTCTCTATATTATCTTGTACTCCATTCCCTTTTGTCAGCAAAATGCAAGGAGGAAGAAAATGGAACTTGTTGCATAACATTCTGGGGGAATATATGAATCCCATCTTATATGGTTAAAGTATGTACTTTGGCCATGAGAGCTGCTAATTTCACTTTATTCTCTTCACACTCTTTCAAGGACTCTCTTAGCATAAACACTCTTATTTAGTGGGATTTGTTTTTCACTAGAGAGTATGTTTTTAAAAAATGAAGCAAGAAATAAATTAACCCATTAGGTTATTGTCTTCCTTTTATGAGCATATATTAATCAAAGACACTCTTCCTCTTCAAAAACTATTTTTCAGCATAAGATTTACTAAAGATGCTCCTGATTAAAACATCTAAGTATTTAGAGTTATGCCTAATTGTACTATTATTTGCATATCATGAGAAGATTGTGTAAAATTGTGTATTGTATGTGAAGTGCGTATATTTGTACTTGGAACCACAACTATGGGTGTCAGGGGCTGCTCCCTGCATGCTGCTTTGGGTTTGCCGGGAGCATGAGTTGTTGGGGCTGAACCCAGGTCTCCAATGTACAAAGTATGTGTTCAGCTCCTTCAGTTATCTTCCTGACCCTATTTCTAACAGTTTCATGACTGAATACAAATAAATTTAGCAAATTAAATAAAAGTGTCAGAATAAAAGTTGAAGCTAGATTTAAAACATAATAATCGCTTTAAGAAAAAAAAAGGGCAGGAGCTAAGAAATAATAGATTGGATAAAGCACTTATCTTGCATGCAGGTGATCCAGGTTTTATTCCTAGCGCTTATATGATCCTATGAGCACCACCAGGAATGATCTCTGAACACAGAGCCTGGAGTAAGCCCTCAGCACTACCAGATCTGGCTCAATAACAAAATAAATTTTAATTTAATTGGAAAAGCAGAACATGGGTCAATGTTGCAATATACACACATTTAAAAAAATTTTATTGTGTTTCCTTCCATACCTGATAATTTCTTTTTATTTACTAATTACAATTTAATCCTAGTCCTATAGAGGACCTAAAATTAATTCTTTACTTAGTTGCGTGAACACACACACAACCAAGCCAGATGACCCCCACTCCATGAGGACATCCATTTTCCACATCCGACTTGCCCCTCATCAGAACTCCACCCAGCAGACCAGCCTATCACAGCCCGGCTCATTGAGATCCACCCTGCTGCAGTCTTTTTTAATCCAGCCCAGGTATGCTGATCCAGAGACAGACATGGGGCAGAGCTGCTACTGGCTCTCACTGTGCCCAGCCGCTCATGAGGTGCCTCGGGAGGCATGGCAGGTTCTAGCCCTGGCCCACCACCCCAGCAGAGCCTCACAAGCCAGACGACCTCCCCCACTCCATGAGGACCTCCATTTTCCACATCCGACTTCCCCCTCGTCAGAACTCCACCCAGCAGACCAGCCTATCACAGCCTAGCTCGAGCGGCGCCGCGCAAATTTCATCAATAAATGCTGGATTTTGAGATGACTACAAGAGTATGCTACCCGCACGGCTTAGCCTGGCAAGCTACCCGTGTCGTATTTGATATGCCAAATACCAGTAACAATTATAGACCTCATTCCCATGACTTAATGGAATGGTTTGAGGCTCTTTATGTTCCTGGAGCAAGCAGGTGCCCTTGGGCTCTACTTGCATGAGACAGGTCATATGGAGATGTTACTGGTGCCCACTCGAGCAAATCGACGATGAACGGGAAGACAGTGATACAGTGATACAGTGATACTTAGTTGTGTACTAACAACTTGTCTTTAAAACCTACTGACAAGACCATAATAGGTGACAATAATATATCTTATTTTCTCTAAAATTTTGAAGTTTGGATTTGTAATAGTATAGAGAAATGCACCAATTTCAGAAAAAATATAATAACTGAGTAAAGAAAATGTAAAGAGACACAGAAAATGTAAATAGCTATACACAGATACTATCCCACTATAAGCAGCAATCAGCCCTATCCTTTTCTACCAGGACAGAAAAAAAATTATATAGTCTCAACCTCAGTTCTGATATAAGCCTCCTAAAAATCCTTATTATAATAAGAGAATTCAAAGCATTTTTTAGTTATATTATTTGATCTTTTGCCCAGTTGCTAGCAAACATATCCTTGAGCCTTTGTAATTTCATGGGTAATAAAAGCATCTTTCTTTTTTAATGAGACCTCTCTAAGTAGGTCCTAGATAAGGTGACTCTGGGTAGTAATAAGACAATGTTAGGTAAGTTCTCTAGATAAGGGCTTGTAACATAAATGATCATACCCTGATAAAGGCTTTGAATTCATAACCTACTTACTATTGTGTTAAGAGTAGGGCTGCATACAGAGCAATAATGGGTAGAAAAAAAGGTTAAAATGTTATTTTTATTTATTCTGAATGTTCTCACCAATATTTTTTTGCATACTTCTGTGTCATCAATAATCGGTGGTTCATCAATAATTGCTCGAGTTTTGAGGTGATTACTAGAGTATCCCACCCGCACAGCAGAGCTTGGCAAGCTACCCGTGTCGTATTTGATACTCCAAATACCAGTAACAATTATAGACCTCATTCCCATGACCTGATGGAATGGTTTGAGGCGTTTATGTTCCTGGAGCAGGATGATGCCCTTGGGCTATATCGCATGTGACAGGACTTATTGAGCTGTTACTGGTGCCCACTTGTGCAAATCGATGATATATGGGAAGACAGTGATACAGTGAACAGCTATTTGCAAAAGATGAACAAAATTTGCTGAAATCATTTTATACAATGTTTCATTAAAATTTTACCTGTAATATATGCTAATTCTTTAGTCTTCTTAAAAAAGTTATTTTATTAAGCCATTTTATTCGCTTTAGTATTGCTCAAGAAGAGGTGAAATGCCACTCTTGAATTTAGGAATAAGTTTTGTTATTTTTCACAGCTAAGAGCATTGAATGTGATCCTCTACAAAGTTCATATTATCCCCTAAATTAACTTTTGTGTGTTTGTTTTAGAACAGTATGCTCTTATATGTGAGTCAAGAGGCATATGGGGTCTTTATTGGAAAATAAAGAACAGATGTGTGGTTTAGATAAGCACACATAAACATGTGAAGGTCAATGGCAGGTGACTCATCACTTTCACCATATTGTGGAAGGGATATGAATAATTTCCTTAGCGGAAATTTAATCCCAGTGATATCAAAGAAACCATTATTTTTCCTGAATTTCACTAGATAAGCATAAAAATGTAGGTTTCTTCTTTGAGTTGTTAACAATTTTCTGGAAGTCCAGATGATGGATTTATGGAAATGTACTGAAAGACAAGTCAAATATGAAATACATGCATCAACAGAGACCTATGTTAATGAAGAACATGAGTTTTTAATATATCTCTTCTTAAATTCTTTTGAGTAGTCAATTTATTCTGTATGAAAAGACTACTGGTAACTTGACTTACTAAAGTACTCATCTTAACATATCTTTAAATATCAAACCCTTCATTACAATTCCTTGAAATCAAAAGGAAACATTTACCTTTTAACAGAAAAGCAAGCCATAAGTTTGTTAAAACTTGAAATCTTTCTTTCTATCATTTTGTTTTTCTTTGAAAAAATTTTATTTCCATCTTGATCAATTCAAGAGTTTTCTGAAAAACAAAGCATTTCTCAAAACTGAAAGACTGTACTCACTTTTGCCTTCAGAGAGGATCACATTTATGCTTTTTCAACTGAGACCAAATCTTTTCTGGCTTCACATTTATTTTCACAGCTGTTAGGAAACCATTTCAGATTCTAAATCTTTCATCCTAGATTCCAGAAACATCTTTATTAATTTTCCAGTGCCAATTTCTAACCACATAAATATTTTTATTAAAGTAGCAAACAACTTATCTTCAAATGTATCCATTTTCCACCTGTTAAAGTATATATTAATTAGCAATGAGTCATTTAAAGATATTATATAAAAGCCCCTTGCTAGTACCTGGTAAAATAAAGATAATATTGTTGAAATGCATTATTAGAGACCCTGGAGGATCTCTGATCACAGTTCTGAAAAAGTATGTAAACTAGCTATTGAAATATGATGCAATAAGAAAATAAATGAATTGAGAGATTTCACTAATTAAAGATCTTAATAGAGGCAATGCAGTTTTAGTCACCATTATATTCCAGGTCATGGAGCATTCTCTGAAACCTATAGTACTTGTTTTTTTTTTTTTGGGTCGCACCCAGAAATGCTCAGGGGTTACTCCTGGCTCTTCGCTCAGGAAATACTCCTGGCGGTGCTCAGGGGACCATATGGGATGTCGGGGTTTGAACCCAGTTTGGCTGTGTGCAAGCAAGGCAAACGCCCTACCTGCTGTTCTATTGCTCCAGCCACTACAGTACTTGTTAAATACAAGAGATAGTGAGGGTTAGATACATAGAATAGAGTGGCCAAAGATTGTTTAATAAAATAAAATGAAATCCCATTGTACATTGAAGACTATCAAGGTATATATTAAAGAGATGTTTTTATGATGATATTATGGCATTGAGAAATGAAATAGTAATATGTTCAGAAAACGAAAAAAGTTGATCATCACAATGGAAAAGAGTGGCAAATAATGGAATAGACTTTAGGGAAATAAAAAAAAAAACAGTTACAAAAAAGGATTTTAATCATACACTAGGAAATGTTGGCTTATAGGAGGGTCAGAGAGATAGTACAGTGGGTAGGACACTTGTCTTGCACTCTAAACTCCAGTTGGATTCCCTAACACCCCAAATGGTGCCAGGCCAGAAGTGATCACAGTACATCATTAGGAGTAAGCCCTGAGCAACACAGGGAGGGAGGGAGGGAGGGCGGGAGGGAGAGAGGGAGAGAGGGAGAGAGGAGAGAGAGGGAGAGAGGGAGAGAGGGCGGAGGGGAGGGAGGGAGGGAGGGAGGAAGGAAGGAAGGAAGGAAGGAAGGAAGGAAGGAAGGAAGGAAGGAAGGAAGGAAGGAAGGAAGGAAGGATTGAAGGAAGGAAGGATTGAAGGAAGGAAGGAAGGATTGAAGGAAGGAAGGAAGGAAGGAAGGAAGGAAGGAAGGAAGGAAGGAAGGAAGGAAGGAAGGAAGGAAGGAAGGAAGAAGGAAAGAAGGAAGGAAGGGGTTTGGGAGGGAGGGAGGGAGGAAGGAAGGAGGGAGGGTGGGAGAGAGGAAGGAAGGAAGGAAGGAAGGGAGGGAGGGAGGAAGGAAGGAAGGAAGGGGTTTGGGAGGGAGGGAGGGAGGGAAGAGAGGAAGAAAGAGGGAAGGAGAGAGAAATGTAGTGTTACTAAGCAGTAAATTAAACTAAATCTGTGTGTTATTGTTTTAGGTATTTAAGGGAATGGGGAGTGGGCCACACCCAACAACACTCAATGATTATTCCTGACTCTGGCTCAGGACTGACCCCTGGTGGTACCAGGAATTAAACTTGGGGCAACAGCAAGCAAGGCAAAGTGCTTTTCCTTCTCTATTATCTTTCCAACCTCTAAGTTGGAAAATTGACATAATTCCCAGGAGAAAAAAGGGGAGAATTGCAGGGAAGCAAAGCACTAAGCAGTAGCAAAAATGGGGCTGAAATTATAGACTCTGACATCCAGATTGATAAAACATGCACTTCCTCCTGTTAAAATGCCCCCAAACACTGAGTTTGGCTATTAGCATATATAAATGCTCTTACTGGAATCAGACTACAGATTTTTTTTTCTATTTTTTGCTTCTTTTTTTGCTTTATGGGTCACACCTGGCGATGCTCAGGGGTTACTCCTAGCTCTTTGCTCAGGAATTACTCCTGGTGGTGCTCAGGGTGCTCATATGTGATGGCAGGGACCAAACCCAGGGCGGCCACTTGCAAGGCAAATGCCCCACCCGTTGTACTATTGCTACGGCCCCCTGTAGGGCATTTCATCTAATTCCTGCCACTTACCAGCTGTGTAACTTTGGACAAATTGCTGAGCCTCTTTCAATTGTTTCTTCAGCTAAAAATAGTGCTGACGTAGTAAGTCCAGCATCTTCAAGTTGCCTACCATGAGTGTAAAGTGAGATTTTAGTAAAATACTTGAAAAGCAATAGTTTTATGAGATCTGTTAGTCATATGTAGGTTCACAACTATTTAGTTTCATCCTGTTTTAATTTCTATGGAAGTATATGCATATTCTTCCTGTGAGCTTAAGATCTTCATCTAAATTTTAGTGAAAGATGGCAAATATTTCATCTAAAATATATCATAGATAACTCTACCAGTAGATATTGAAAACATTTTTATGTTCTTGTTCAGGGTTTCTCAACCATATACCAACATGAAAAACTTTCTATCTCATTTCTTTCCTGTGCCCCATCCCCAAACCTACCAGTTGGGGCCCTATTCTTAAGCTGTAAGACACGTTTACACTCTTTGGGGAACCATACCCATTGATGTTCATCGGGAACCATTATTCCTGAATCTGCACATAGGAAGTACTCCTGTCAATACTCAGGGTATGATACGGGATCAACAAGAGATCACACCCAAGTTAGTCATATGCACGGCAAACACTCTACCCACTGTCCTATCTTTCTGATCCCCACAATTTTACCTGTGGCCCCACAGGGAGGGGAGGAGGGAGGAGAGGAGAGGAGAGGAGAGAGAGAGGAGAGGAGAGGAGAGGAGAGGAGAGGAGAGGAGAGGAGAGGATTTAGGTACTGGCCCTTAAAGAGCTCTACACACTGGCAGGGATCCCATCTCTAAGTCAAAGTGAGGGGAAGGGTACAATCTAAGTCTGACACAAACCTAGTATGAGGATAGTTCATGAAAACAAGAACCTTCCCATTTTCTACATGCCGTGATTCAACTTATTCGACCTCAGGGCAACAGATCAGAGTTAGTGAGCTAGGGAAGATAAAGCAGTCAGTAGCCTGTATCTTCCTCCAGACCTCAGCTAACATTGAAGCATTAAATTTTGCATATGAACAACGTAATGAAGCAATTTTATGACAGAAAATGACCCAAATCTTTGATAAGTGTTATTCAAAAGTTCAGTAACTGCCCTTTTTCTGAATAGGCACAAAAAAGAGCTCCATGAGCACTTAAAGACTAGTGAGAATGTGAGAGAAGTTTACTTTGTGAATTGCATTCTGTAACTTGTTTAGAGTACTCAAGCTGCAGTGTTTTATTTTGACTTGTTTCATCTATTTGCACATTTTACTCTGAATGAACCAACTGACTCTAACTTTATTTTCAGACATTTTCTCATGACTTGTCTCCCAACTGAAATGAGAGGACTCTTCTATTCAGGATTTCTAACAAATACCCCATTGTACTAGTGATAGCAACAAGTCTTTCAATTAGTGGTTTTCAATCTTGGGTAGACTTCAGAGGCTCTATGAACACTTAAAATTGTCCCCAAATAGTTAGATGAATATACACACATTCTGGAAGTCAAATTTATAGCTTTTGCAAAATTCTCAAGAGGCTAGAGGAAGAATGGCTAGAGGAAGAACAAATATAATTTTTTAAAATTTTTAATTATTTATTTAATTATTTTTTAAACAATTACAAAATTGTTCATGTTTGGGTTTTGGCCATACAGTGTTCCAGCACCCATCCCTCCACCAGTGCCCATTTCCCACCACCACTGTTCCCGATTCCCTCGCCCTCCTCTAGCTTGTCTCCGTGGCAGGTTCTCCATCTCTTTTCTCTCTTTCTCTTTCTCTTTCTCTCTCTCTCTGTGTCTCTTTCTCTCTTCTCTCCCTTACATATTTTGGATTGTAATACATCTACTTAGAGGTTATCATGCGTATCTTTTTGCCTGTATTTAATGCCAAGTTCTATGTGGTAATAGACTTTTGACAATCATTGGCACACCTTACCTAACCCCTGCTCCCACACATTTGTGGTATTTTCCACCTTTGGCAAGACCTTCTGATTCACATTTTGCCTGATCTTGGATATTGGTATCATAATATGTATAAGTGTATATATATTTATATTATGCAAATAAATGCATTCATTCTATATCTGTCTCTCTCCTTCTGGCTAATTTCACTCAACAGGATCCTCGCCATGACCATCCATTTATAGGCTAATTTCATAACTTCATTTATCCTAATAGCTGCATAGTATTCCATTGTGTAGATGTACCAAAGTTTCTTTATCCAGTCATCAATTTTTGGACAATCTGGTTGTTTCCAGATTCTGGCTATTGTGAATAATGCTGCTCTGAATATAAAAGTAGGGATAGTGTTTCTGCTACATGTTTTTGGCTTCCCAGGGTATATTCCTAGGAGTGGTATGGTTGGGTCAAAAAGGAGTAGAACAAATATAATTTATCCTTTTCTCTTCTATAACTCAGATAAATTAACAATACACATGCTGTGTGTGCACAAAATTGCAAGTAGGTGATGTCAACTTCTCTGAATTTGTGATCACTAAGTGTTCCCTACTCTTTTCTTTCCTCTTCACTGTGATCCTTGAATGACATAAAACACTAGTATCTGACAATTTTTCCTAAAGTTAATAATGAATCTGTCTCTAGAAGGTCTCATTTCACTACTTTGCTCTCATATATTAATTTGAAGATAGAGTAGGCATGGTAGGAAATGCTTTGGTTGGTAGTAGAGTTTTCTTTACTCTCTGATATTCCATTATGTAATTATGCCTGTAACTGTCTAAGGGAGACTAAAATATATTTATCTTTCAGGTGTTATTCTACATATACATAAAGTCTATATTTATATATGTTCTTGTACATTTCCTTAGGAGTTATGTATCATGTTCTATATATAAAAGAGCTGAATTAAGGCTTGATTATGGGATGCTGATTGGTTTCTAGAAATTGACCCTAATGAATGCAGGTGGTTGCTTGATTTCCATTGATAATGGCTCCCTTCATTTTTTCCTCTAGTTTCTTTTGAGTTGTCACTCTGAAACATGCATTCCTTTACTTCTTCCTTTAGTCTGACTCTAGGATTTTAGTTATTTTTTCAGAGTTGGGACAATTTTTTCTTACTATAGGCAAAAATATAACAGCTTTCTGATATTTTTCCTGTGGGAAACTAAAAGAAATTAGTTCTTTTTGTTTAATCAATAACAACTTACTCCATTAGCTTTAATTCATAATATTAAATGAATGCCTATGATACCTATGAATAAGGGGAAAAATGTCTGGAGGCTAGAGTATAAAATCTGAGTCTATTTATAGATTTACAGATGTTTTTCTGACTCTTTATGTCCTACACATTGAGGGAAAAAATTATAGTGGGGAGACAGTCCACTTCCCAGCAGTGTAAAGTTTCTCCTCTCATGGAGAAAACTGTCTCTTCTGCTCCAGTGAAGATTCTTTACAGATCCACAAATTGACATTTCACACCAACAAGGTATGAGCCAAGTAGAGGAAGCAACGAACTTAAAATCCTAAAGAACTTGAGGAAGAATGGTTATGTTGAAGTATAATCAAGTGGTGAGTCCCCAGGTTAGTTAATTTGCTGGACATCTTCTTTCATCTATTAAAATTCATTTTATCACTTGATCACTTGAATCCCGTTATTCATCGATTTGCTCGGCGGGCGCCAGTAACATTTCCATTGGACCCTATCACGTGCCAATGTAGCCCAATGGCATCTGGTTGATTCAGGAATATGAAGAGCCTCAAACCGTTCCTTCAGGGTCTTTACAAGGAATTTTATAAAATTCATGTTATAAAAGGGTCATTTGACTAAGTACAATAATTAGTATTTTCTCAGTAGCCAGGTAATAGAACTGATAAGATTGTTTTGGATGGGGTAACAAACTAAATCAATGCTCAGGTCAATTTGGCCATCGACTTACACTGAGACATAACCT
Source organism: Cryptotis parvus (assembly GCA_021461705.1). Lineage (NCBI taxonomy): Eukaryota > Metazoa > Chordata > Mammalia > Eulipotyphla > Soricidae > Cryptotis > Cryptotis parvus. The sequence goes on along the minus strand of JAJIBD010038035.1, from coordinate 33,111 downwards.
TGTGAGTGTGATTCTGAATACATGTATCTTCTGTGTGTACTTTTAAAGCTGAGACTAAGCTTTCACCTGACTATTGCCGGACTTTTAGCACAAAACCTGGTTCCTCCCTTTCTGATTTCCAGGTTTATGTTTTGTTTGTTTGTTTTTAATTACTGTCTTAAAATGTCTGGCAAAAGGTCCTCTTTAAGGATCATGGTAAGTGAAATTAGCCAAAAAGGAAAAAAAACAGATATAAAATGACTGCATTTATTTGCATGGCATAAATATATACATATATATACACATATTATGATATCAATATCCAAGGTCAGGTAAAACATGGGTCAGGAGGTCTTGTCAAAGGTGGAAATTACCACAAATTTGTGGGAGTCAGAGGTTAGGTAAGACAGAGAATGGAACAGTGTGCTAATAATTGTCGAAAGTGCTAATACCAACCTAGAACTGAGCTTTAAATACAGACAAAAAGATACACATGATAACCTCTAAATGTATGTTTTGTAATCCACAATGTGTAAAGGAAGGAAGAGAGAAAGAGAAAGAGATAAAGAACATGCCATAGAGGCAGGTTATGGGAGGGGGAGGGAATCGGGGACATTGGTGGTGGGAAATGGGCACTGGTGGGAGGAATGGGTGCTGGAACACTGTGTGACCGAAACCCAAATATTAACATCTGTAATTATACATCTCACAGTGGTATAATAAAATATTAAAATAATAATAATAACAATAATAATAATAAACAGATCCTCTTTAAAGGTTTGGAAGAATTCACCTGTGACTACACCGGACCTGGGCTTTTATGTTTGGGAAGACTTTTGAATAGCATTTCAATTTCCTCAGGAGAGATAGGCTTGTTGAGTTATTCCAAGCCTTCTTAGTTCAGCCGTGGGAGGTTATAGGAATTCATCAATCTGTCCATTTCCTCTAGGTTCTCTTGTTTTTTGGCATAATGACTCTCAAAGTAATCTCTGATGATCTTTTGGATTTCTGTGGTTTCTGCTGTGATGTCTCGCTTCTGATTTGGTTTATCTCGGTTCTTTCCCTTTCTTTGTGAATCTTGCACATGGTTTGTCAACTTTGTTTATTTTTTCATAGAAAGAACCAACTCTTGGTTTCATTGATTCCTTGAATTGCTTTTTGGGATTACAGCTCATTGATTTCTGCTCTAAGTTTTATTCTTTTCTTCTTTCTGCCTGGGTGGGGATCCTTTTCCAAGATCTTTAGCTGTGAAGTCAAATTATTTATGTGGCTCTTTCTTTTTTCCTAGTGAATGTTTGCAGAGTTGTAAACTTTCCTCCTGCACTGCTTTAGCTGTGTCTAACAAGTTCTGGTAGTTTTTATCTTTACTTTCATTTGTTTCCAGAATCTTTTGATTAGCCAGAAGGAAAAGGACAGATATAGAATGACTGCATTCATTTGTGGGATATAAAAAAATAGTATGATACTAAGATCCAAGGCCCAGCGAATCATGGACCAGGAAAACTTGTCAATGGTTGGACTCTATAGCAAGTGTGTTGAAGTCAGTGGAAGGGACCAGAGGGCTAATAATTTTTGAAAATGGCAATGCCAGCCTAGAACTGAGCATTGGGTGTAGGCAAAGGAATATACATGAAAACCCCTATATTGCAAAAACAATGTGTAAGAGAAGGGAGAGAGAGAGTAGAGAGAGAGAGGAGGCAATATTCCTGCTATAGAGACAGACTGGGAGAGGGAATCTGGGGACATCGGTGGTGGGAAATGTGCACTGGCAGAGGGATGGGTGCTGGAACACTGTATAACTGAAACCTAATCATGAACAGTTTTGTAATTGTATATATCACAGTGGTATAATAAAATAAAAAATTGAATTAAAAAATAAATTACTATCCTATACTTTTGGGTCACAGTTCTTACTATCCAAACAGTATTTTTGTGTGCAGTGTGGGTTAACATTTTTCAAATGCTAACAATTATTCGTTCATTTATTTTTCCATTGGAAAATTTGTTTTCTATTTTTCTGTTTTTGGCCACAGTAATGCTCAGGCATACTCCTGGCTCTACATTAATGAATTACTACTGGCGATGCTCAGGGGACCAAATGGATGACAGAGATCAAACCCAAGTCACCTATGTGGAATGCAAATACCCTACCTACTGAATTATAGCTCCAGTCCCTCTGTTGGAAATTTTAAAACGATTTGCCTTATACATAATATGATTTATACTAAATTATGAATTGCTTTGAAGGAATATTGATAACTTCATACTAGTTGTCAGGAACATTCAATAAATTTCCATTCCATCTATATTTTCTAATTTGTTGCAGTAAATTTATTCAATTAATTGTTTTCCACTCTTCCATATGTACAGCTTAAGTTTCCTAATGTTATGAATGTTATAATAACATTTATTTTTAAATTTTTTTGTGCAAATGGTTTACTTTTTTCAAAGATTTTTTTTTTTTGCAATTCACTATTTTAATATTTGGGTATTTTAAGACATTACTCATTTCTTTTGTAATTATTTTTAATCAAATTTCTCTTTACTGATTGCTTCCAGTGAGAATTGACTTACAATTAATTATTATTTTGTTCACTTGATCACTTGATCACTTGAATCCCGTTATTCATCGATTTGCTCGAGCGGGCGCCAGTAACACTTCCATTGGACCCTATCACATGCCAATGTAGCCCAGTGGCATCGGGTTGATTCAGGAATACGAAGAGCCTCAAAACGTTCGCTCAGTGTCTTTACAAGGAAGGCTGACCATCTTGTAGGTGGGCGACCACATGATCTTTTGACATCCCGTGGGATCCAGTCGGTAATGGCTCTAGTCCAGCAGTTGTCTCCAAATCGCATTACATGTCCAGCCCATCTGATTTTCGATGCCTTGGCAAAGGAGACAGCTTCCCTGATTCTGGAATAGCGACGGAGATCAAAACTCCGGATTCCTTCTCTCACTTGAGTGAAGCGTGATATTCCAAGCATAGCTCTTTCGATTCCTCTCTGGGAGACCCAAATAGCATTCTCATCCTGCTTTCGTAGGGCCCAGGTCTCTGAGGCATATGATAATGCAGGGAGAACTGTGGAGTCAAAGAGATGTGCCAGGAGCCGGAGGTTCTTTTGTCCTTTTAGCTATTTCTTCGATGCCTTTGAAGGCATTCCATGCCACTCTCTTCCTCCTGCTCAGCTCAGGTTTTAGGTCGTTATCATGTTGATTTCTTGACCTAGGTACACATAACTGCTGCATTCAGAGATGTTTGTTCCATTGAGAGTGAATGGGGCCTCAGGAACTAGTTCATTCTTCATGAACATAGTTTTCTTTAGATTCAGCTGTAGACCTATCTTTCCAAATTCTCGGTCGAAGCCAGCCAGCATTTGTGCCACTTGGCTAATGTTTGGTGTTATTAGAACGATGTCATCAGCGAAGCGGAGGTGGTGTAGTTGCCGACCATCTATCTTCACTCCCATTCCTTCCCATTCTAATTTTTGCATGATGTTCTCGAGGGTGGCACTGAAGAGTTTTGGTGAAATGGTATCACCCTGTCGAACCCCTCTTTTGACATTAATGATCACTTCTTTGTAGAATGGTGAGATCCTGGTGGTGAATCCGTAATATAGCTCACGAAGGATCTTGATGAATTGGCGTTTGAACACCATGTTTGGCTAGGGCTTCAATGACTGCTTCAGTCTCCACAGAATCAAAGGCTTTCTGTAAATCAATGAACGTGAGACAGAGCAGCATCTTGTACTTCCTACAAACCTAGATGAGCTTGGTTACTGTGTGGATATGGTCGATTGTGCTGAATCCTTTCCGGAAGCCTGCTTGCTCGCATGGTGTCCTTCATCTAGTGTTCTCCTAATCCTGTTAAGGGATGACTCGTGTAAACAGCTTGTAGATGACGGACAACAGGCAGGTGGTGCGATAGTTGCTGATGTCGTGAATGTCTCCTTCTTGAACAGTAGAACTGTCCTGCTGATTTTCCATTGGGAGGGCACCTTGCATTCAGAAAGGTAGCGTGTGAAGAGTCGAGCTAGTGTATTGATGAGTACCGACGGCAGATTCTTCAGGTGTCGGGTCTGACTTTGTCTGGGCCTGGTGTTGTTCCCTTCTTTACCGACGAGATGGCATGTTGGATTTTGGAAGGGAGAACGTTGGGAATGACATATTCATCCTGTGGAATTTGGTATATGGGCAGGTGGATGTGGCTATCAAAGAGATTTGAGTAGAAGTCCTGGAAATCTTCTACATTGCCTTTCTGGAAGATGTGATAGATCCATTGGGGGCGCCGGAGGGCAGTCATCTTGGTCTTATATTTGGGGAAGGGCAGGAGGGCAGTGCGAATGCTTTTCCCGGCTTCTGCTGCATCTTCCAGTATTTCTGCTCTTCTGTCTTTGAGGTCTTCTTTTATCACTTCTCTGCACCATTTAGCAAGCTTGGACGTTAGCATTTGGTCTCCTGAGGCTCGCGCCTTGCCACGCTGGCGAATGAGCTCGAGAGTTTCTGAAGACAGGCATTCTTTTTGTGTCTTTCTCTCTCTCAGCATTCTTCGCACAATCATGGAGGTGCTGAACCAGACGGTTGTATTCTTCATTGATGTCGCCAATGATGGTATCTTCCCATGTTGCCGCAATGGTTCCAAAGAGTTCCCAGTTGGTGGTCGTTCTGGGAGTTCTCTTCTTAAACTTTGCAGCCTTTTCTCCCCGTTTCAGAAAGTAGAATTTTGCACAAAGGAGACGGTGGTCCGATCCTGTTTGGAATTTGGGGTCGACAGCTACATCAGTCAGACAAAACCGTCGATTGAAGATGATGTGGTCAATTTCATTGTGGAACTCTCTGCCAGGAGATTCCCGAGTCCAACATTTCGCTTCAGCTTTCTGGAACTGTGAGTTCCCATGAATGGTCTTGGTGGACATGATGAACTCAGATAGTCTCTCACCCTGTTCGTTCCATTCTAGGCCATGGGTCCCAATGTGGACTTCTTCAGCCGATCTTCTTGGTCCTACCTTGGCATTAAAATCACCGACTATGATCTTGTAGAAGGTGTGATCTTTTTTTATAGAACTTCTCCAATTCCATGTAGAATTTCTCAATTTCATCTTCTTTGTATGTGGATGTTGGTGCATAGACAATGAAGATAGAAATTGCTGGCAGTGGGCCACATCTCTTCAAGTTTAATCGTCCTATTTGGTTGTTAGGCATTCAAATGAATCAATCTTTACGGCCATGTTCGTGTTGACAAGGACACCAACTCCACCGACACCTCTTTTCGCGGGATGTTCCAAGGAACAATTCTTCTCCGGTGTCAAATACAGCATGATGCAACTGATGCCTCCTCGTCTCAGTCAGAACCAATGATGTCGTACTTGATCTTTTTGCGCTTGCATCATCAGATCCTCAATATATGCTTCTGATGCCAGCATACGTGCATTGAAAGTACAGACAGTATTTTAGTCCTTCTTCGTTTGGCAGCCTTGGATGGCCATGACATTTTATCAGGCACTGTTTGTTTGCCTTTCTTACTGCTGCCATATTAAGGGCTCTTTCGGGTCAGGAAAATAAACATTTTTGTTACTGGATTTGGCATATTGAACATGCATCGGACAACTTGCCAGGCTCTGCCATGAGGGCACTATATTCTCTTTACTTTGTGGGGGCTCCCTCAGAGGGGTGGGTAGAATATTTATGGTAATTTGGAGGTAAATCGGCAGCGCAAGAGTGGCCATGTGCAACAGGGAAAGCTGGTTTGTGCTCTGCAGGGTGTACCTGTGTCTTAGGCTCAAGCATTTCTGGGCTTGAAATACTCTCCTCTGAAGGGCGGGTCTCTGCGTGGTGGGTCCTTGTAGGCTGGGTTTCTGACAAGCCAGGATGGAGACTGGATTAATCTGCCTGCGGGCTGGAGACTGGATTAATCTGCTGGGTGGAGATCTTACCTGCTGCAGAGTGTGGATTGTGAAGATCGCTGCCAGCAAGGTGTGGGGGTTTCGCTGGGCTCCATTATTTTGTTCAGTTATAAAAAATAAATTTTAAAACATATTATGAAAATTATATGCAATTAAGTTTCTAATATTTCAACTATGCTATTTTAATGAAGAACTTAAAATAAAAATGCTTCAGAAGTTTAAAAATTAGAGGAATTATTAAAATGTTAGCAGTGTGAGTGGAGAGAAGAGTATCATGTGACTGAAATGAGTCAGAAGGAGAGGGACAGATACTGAATGATTGCACGGAATTTGTGGGGGGGTAAAATCATGATATGGAACCAATATCTAAAGTGTAGAAAGCAGAGCCAGGAGGTTTGGTTCATGGTTGAAAAACTGTTTAATCACTTGGGAAAAAGAGAATTGGGACAGGGAAAGGATCACTATGACAAGGATAGTGTCAAATGATAACTCTGGATAAGAGCTGCATGCTGAAAGGTAAAGATACAAACATGGTAACCTCTTGGTACCTATATTGCAGACAATAATACCCGACGAGAGAGAGAGGAGAAAAAGGAAAGCGCCTGCCATAGATACAGGGTGGGGGTGGAAGACTGGGGTTGTGGTAGCATTTTAATGGGCACATTGGTGGTGGGAAATGTGCGCTGGTGGAGAGATGAGTGTTGGAACATTGTGTGACTGAAAGCCGATCATGAACAGACTTCTAACTGTACTTCATGGTGATTCAATAAAATAAATTAAAAATAAATAAATAAACTAAATCATGCCAAAATAAATAAATAAGTAAATAAATAGAATATTAGCAGTATAGGTTAAAATCAGATACAAAAGGAATGAAATAAAACAAATAATTTTATGCAAAAAAGAATGAAATACACACCCAAGTACAATGAATTCAAAATTAGATGCCAAAGATAGCATTGCACTAAGACATAGAACCAAGATAACAAATACTAAAAGAAAAAATGAAATATTGAATATAGGCAAGTGATTTCTAAACAGTGTTTTCATTTCCCCACTGTGGAGGGAAAAGGTTATGAATTATTTATTAAAAAACCCTTTTATCTGATAAAACTAACACATTCTTTTTTAAGTTCTATTTCTCATATTCTGTTCTTATTACAGTACAAAATGACATTGAAATTAATGGAAAATGTTTGCATTAAAAAATCTACCAACTGCATAGTTAAAACTATCTTGAAAGCTAAAGGCTCAAAGAAGAAATTAAAATGACTCTTACATATCATTTCAAAAACAATAGTTATGATAACCAAGAACATAGACACAATCAAAAGGAGGATAATTCTTACACTTTCAATTTTGGATATTTCAACTAAAAGATTTCACTTAAATTGGAATAAATCAAGTAAATAAATCACTTCCTAATGAAAGAGACACTCTTCCATATTTGCCTACCTATTCCCTTTTGTACTATCAGCTACCTATCACAAGCCCCGTTGCCATATAGCAATGTCTTGTACCACATAACCTTCCACCAGACATGGCCAATTATGCCACGGGCCAACTTGTGATATAAGAATTCCTCATCCTTAGACTATACAACACCCAGTCAAGAGCAACTGTGAAAAGAGGAACAGAGTTTGGGGAGATAGTACAGGGTGTAAGTGACCTGCTCTGCACTGGCCTGACTCAGATTCTACGCCCAACTCTCAATATGGTCTCATGCGTCCCCCAAGGAGTGATTCCTGGAGCACATTGCCAGGACAATTCATCTTTTTATTTCTTTTTTTTTTCTTGTGGGTGAAGGGAAGAACTTTATGGTCAAGATTCACTCCTACAGCGGGTCTGTGTGGTGGCGGGCGGCCGCGGGGCCGCGAGCTGGAGGCTGCGGTTCAGCGCGTCAGTAGAAGCAGACCGTGGTGCAGGAAGGCGCGCGCCGCTCTTCTCCTCGAACTCCTGCAGCAGCTCGTCCATGTCGTTCTCCATGTCTTCCATGTGCTGGATAACACTGGCAGAGCTCACAGATGAGGAAGGCGCCCAAGGTGGCCTCCTCGTGGTTGTCCTGAATGTCCACGTTGATGACGTGCACCGGCTGGCACATCTCCTGCTCTCGGGAGTTGAGGTCTTCCACCACCTGGTCGTACACCCGCTCCTCGCAGGTGAGGATCAGGTCAAACAGGTCCTTGCAGTTCTGGAACCTCTCTGGCCGCGGCTTGATCCTCTTGTTGCGGTCAAGCATGTGCAGGATCCCGTTCTGCGTGTAGAGCTCTTTGTCTTTCCTGAGCAGGTCGTTGTACATCTGGTCGTAGGTGGTTTTGAAATCATAAACATTGGGCTTGTCAGGGGCAGGTCCGGGAAGCTTCACATGAGTTCCTGTCCCAAAGGAGCGGACGCTGAAACCGCGTTTGCTGAGGATGTTGTGCGCCTCCATGCTCCGGTTCTGGTTGCCCCAGCACACCACTGCCACCCGCAGCGGCGACGACGGCATGGCCGCACCTCGCGCGTCCGGCTCCACCGGTCGGGGCCCCTGGAGCCAAGATCTCTTTTATTTCTTTAGCCAACAATTAGGAAATAAAATCAGTTTTAAAATATATAATATTTTCAAAGTACAAATAAGCATACTTAAGTTCATCTATTTTGTTAAACTGTCAAATTAATCTTCTGAACTGCAAATAAAATTATATCTGGAATAAAAAAGACACCCTACAGACAGGAAGAAAATATTTACCCAGCACTCATCTGAAAAAGGATTAATATTTAAGATATATATAGCACTTTTAAAAAATTAACAGTAAAAGTAAAACCATCAAAATGGAGAGAAGAAATGAATAGATACCACCTTAAAGAAGATATGCAGATGGTCACCAAGTATATGGAAAAAACACTATCAATCACTTATCACCAGGGAAATCCAAATAAAAATAACAGAGCAATACCACCACATACCAGTGAGATGGCACACACACACAAAAAAATAACACAAACAACCAGTTCTGGGGAAGATGTGAAGAAAAAAAAACACACATCCACCACTGGTAAAAATTTCAACTGATTCAGACTCTTCCGAAAATATGAATAATTGTCCAAAAACTAAGAACTGAGCATCATTATAACCCACAATTCAACTTCTCAGCATCCACCCAAAGGGTCTTAAAACACTATTGTGAAAAACATTTCTGCACAATAACTAAGTTATAGAAGAAGAGTGTACAAGAAATTATTGAATAAATTATGGAGAGTGTATACACACATATACACAATGAAATGTGATTTGGATATAAGATAAAATCATGCAATTGGCCACTACATGAATACACCTACAGGGTATTATGCTGAGTGAAGTCAAACCGGAGAGGGACAGATAATGAATGGCCTCTCTCATGAATTATATAAAGAAACACATTATGGTAACAACAAATGGCCAAAGCCAACAAAACTTGAGAACTGGTCTATAGGAATGAGCTTTCCAAGGGTGATAGGGAGTGTGAAGGAAAAAGGGGAGGGGATACTGAGTTAATGGTGAAGGCAAGTGGCCATTCTGGTGATGGTGTATTGTTGGAACGTGGTGTATACAAAATATTATCATGAACACTATTGCAAACCCTGGTGTCCCAACCCTATTTTTCACTTATAATGATACGCTGCTTTTTATTTTGGCATACGAGGAAACACCTTCCCAGCAGCCTCATCTAGCTATAGGCAAAAATACTGGACAATGTTAGAGTAAACAATGAGCTCAAAGAGCTTTGAATTAAAATAATGAACATTTTATTGTTACAATTTCTTCAGTTTATAATAATGACATCACAGACTAGAGCAGGTCAACAGTCCTAAAGGTGCCAAAATAACATATCATAAAATTTACCTAGCTTAGATTTACTTAATTTCAATATCACAACTTCAAGTTAGGAGGAAATGTTTTATCAGCTCCTCCCTTTGATCCTACTGGACAGCTTCAACACATCAAAGGTAATTAATTGGCTCATGTATCCAAGCTGCAGGTGGATTTTTCTTCCCTTCATTTAGCTCAACTTCTGTACACATGCAGATTTCATTCTCTGAAAGCCCTTGGATCATGCTGTTGGCACAAGACTGTCAGCAGCTCTGGATTTATGTACTACCCATTTCCTTAATGTCCACACCACGCACAACTTCAGTATGAAAACTAAAACCTTTAAGCATGAACTTGGATTGACTTGAGTCACATGACCACTACCAATTGCTAAAGCAGAGAATCAGAGTCATGGGGAAAAAATAATCATAAAAGCATTTGGAACACTTACTTAGGGATGAAAAAAGATATTCAGTACCACAGAGAGAGGAGAGAGTTATCAAAATCATGCACGGTAGAAAAGCATATGTAAATTCTAGTTCCACAGTAGCTGGAGCCTAATATTGATCTCTAGGTATGGATTTTATGCCACACACATTCAGTGTGGGGATGTACAGTTAGAGAAACTGAGAGGAAGTGACAGCAGGCAGGATCAGGGGCTTTGGGCACATTGGTGGTATAAAGAATAGGTGTAGTGTGTGCATATCTAAACCACAGAACCAACAACACAACAGGCTTGAGACCTAAACTACAACAAACAAACTTTAAATTGTGCTTGTTAACAACACAGTGGGGAACTTATCCACACAAATTAGTTTTGGGGGAGCATAGGGGGGGGGAGAGTATGAGTTAAAAGGGAGAGGCACCAGGATATTCTGGGGAGGGAGTTGGGCAAACTAATAATAGTGTGGTATTGGAATTATGTACTTAGGAAACTATGATAAATAATATTGTAAATCACACAATGTCAACCAATAAAGCAAAAAATAAATAAAAAGAAAATGCATCTTTTACGTTTTAAAGAAGCAGTCTGGGGTGTGTTAGGAAACCTGGGGACATTGGTAGTAAGACATTGACACTGGTGGTGTTGAAGAATTGTATGTCAGATGCTCTATTATGAAAACTTTGTAACTCACGTGCCTTCACTGTATCACTCGCCTTCCCGTTGTTCATCTATTTGCTTGAGCGGGCACCAGTAACATCTCCATACTTGCTATTGCATGCTAGTGTAGCCCAAGGGTATCTGCTCGCGCCTGAGCACGAAGAGCTTCAAACCATTCCTCAGGTCATGGGCATGAGGTCTATAATTGTTACTGGTTGTGGTATATTAAATACGACATGGGTAGCTTGCCAGGCTCTGCAGTTTGGGTGGTATACTTTTGGTAATAGGCTCTCAGTCTGTGCATTTACTGATGAACTGTATGGACGCTTTGTGGACACACGCAACAGGGAGAGATTGGCTTATCTCTTGGGTGGAACTCTGAGAGCAGTGAAGTCTGGATGTTGAAAATGGCAGCCCTCATGGTGTGGGGGTTCCTCTGGCTTCTTAGTAGGCTCTAATGGAATGGCAGGCCAGGCCTAGAACTCCCCTTCCTTGGGGATGCCTCATGATCAACTGAGCACAGGGAGAAATGGTAGCAGCTCTGCCCCATGTATCATGTGTAAAAAAATATATATAAAAATAAAAAAACAAAAAAGAATTAAAATTCAATATTAAAAAATTGAAGAAGAGTAAAGTAATATACATACAACTGTATTTTTTCCAATATGATTTTCTTAAGAATTAAAACAAAACACAGCTCAGAGACATGTTTAGAGCAGAGAAGACTACAAGACTGTTTTACCCAGAGGACAATAAACCAAAGCTGTTTTCCTACTCTTCCCATGTGAGCTGTGAGTAAATCACCAGCTGTTAAAAGTCTGAAAATTAAGAGTTCCCAAGAGTGCACTGTGGTCTGTCAGGAAGACCATGTCTCAGCAACTCAGTGTCTAGACCAGTAGTTAGGGCCCTTAGCTGTGCAGCAGACCTGGGAAAGCCTGGGGATGGCAATAACATAATACCAGAGACAGCCCTTGCTTTCACTCTTACAAAGGAAGCGTATTTGTGTGTATGTGAGCGAGAGAGGGGGAGGGGTGAGAGAGAGAAAGAGAGAGTGGGTTGATATTCACTATAATTAAATGTCTTGGAAAATCATTCCCTAAGAGTTCTGGGAAGAAGTTGGGTCATTACCCTCCCATTTTCATGCAGTGGCATTCTCAAGGGTGCTGTGAGCAAAGAAATATGTGAGTAAAAGTAATTTTCTAAACAATGTTCTGAAGGACATCAAGACAAGGGCATGTTTAACAAAAGTGTGCTCTGCCTTATAATGTAAAACTGAAAATTTGGCCTGTGTTTTAAAAAGTGGTTTAATAGAAAAAAGTCCTCACCTCGCTAAGTACATAACACACTGAATAATACCCTCCTCTCCCCTTCTCTAGCTAAAGGAAGGAAGGGAGAGAGAGTAGCTAAAGGAAGGAAGGAGGGAGAGAGAGAAGAAAGAAAATGTAAGAAATAAAATAGGAAAGCAAGCAAAGAAAAGAAAGAAAGAAAAGAAGGAAGGAAGGAAGGAAGGAAGGAAGGAAGGAAGGAAGGAAGGAAGGAAGGAAGGAAGGAAGGAAGGAAGGAAGGAAGGAAGGAAGGAAGGAAGGAAGGAAGGAAGGAAGGAAGGAAGGAAGGAAGGAAGGAAGGAAGGAAGAAAGAAAGAAAGAAAGAAAGAAAGAAAGAAAGAAAGAAAGAAAGAAAGAAAGAAAGAAAGAAAGAAAGAAAGAAAGAAAGAAAGAAAGAAAGAAAGAAAAGGAAGGAAGGAAGGAAGGAAAGAAGGAAGAAAGGAAGAAAGAAAAGAAACTAAAGCAAGCGGTTGGCTGGAACAATAGCATTTGATAGCACCTGCTGATGAAAAGCATTAAGCATCAATAATCTCTACCCAGGTATTATGTAGAAAGCAATGTAGATCTTTGTGTGCTGGTCAGCTCATTTTACAGCTAGTACACATGCTTTCAAGCACTCTGCTCTTTTACCTTCCTCCTTGGGGAAAATCATTTTCCAAGTGCCCTGCCCTTATTTAACAAATGCAATTCCTGTGCTTGCAGGACAGCAAGAGAGCATCTAACTTGGAAAGATTTAAGGTGAGGTTAGGCCGCTACAAGATTGAGAAGAAAAAATCCCTTTTCAGGTTGTCCCCTGATTATTGTCTTTTCTTTTTTTTCCTTTAAATTATGAATGACATTTTTATTGAGAGCAAAGGAAGACATATGTTTCCAGAGAAGAAAATTCCAAAAAGGTGCAAGACAGGAGAATGGGTTTCAACCAGGGAGCTGAAAGAGGGTGTGAATAACAGCCCCCTTAGAAGGCAAGTGCCCAGGAATTCGGCCTGTACCTCAAGTCTGATAGAGCTCTGGGGCCAGTGGCTATAAATCTGCAACAAAAGATTAATTAGTGCAAATAGTGCCTACTTAAACGCAAATGTGATTTGAGCAAAAATTTCCTGCAAGGACCAGTGAAATTGGAGACAGCCCTTCCACTGGAACTAGATACTTCCCTTTCCTATTATTAGTTGTGTAATTACCTTACTCTTTACAAAACTGTACGGCAATGAATGACAATAAGGAAACCTTTGCATTTTCAGCCTAGTGTCCGCAGTTGCACCTTAGCAGATTACACTTCCAAATTTGCAGGGTCCCCCTGCCCCCTTCTCTGTTTTAGTTATCACCACAAAGCGGAAATGTCTGCTGAGTTAAAAAGTACAGTGGATGACCTCATCCGATTACTCATTTTAACACCTGCCTCGTCCAATGTCAGCACAGGATTCTGCTCTTCTTCCTCACTCCCTCACTCATCTGCTCTGGAATCTGAGCCAACAATTCAGAGAGAACACACCGCAAAGTTCTTGGCAAACCCAAGTCCCAGATGCTGAAGAATTTTTAACAGTTAACTCATTACTGACAGTGTCCTCTTAACAACAATTTTGAAGCAGTCTGATTGTGATATTTGCTTAGAGGAATAGTTTTCTTCCTATATTCAAATCGACACAACAAAAGTGTCTGTGAGCAAATGAATGACTCTTGACCATCATGTGTATGTACTGAGATTCCCACTCTAGTCCTTTATGGAACAGTTGATTATTTCCCAAGTATGCGTACCACAATCCCTCCTCTTATATGTAGTGCTTTGCTTCTGGAAGCAAATAAAGTCTCTCTTTGCAAAACTCAAGCTTCTTCAGTGTAGGAGTTGAAAGCAATACTGTTTTGTGAGATATATTTTTTCTCATTTGTTTATTCTCCTGACTGGGTTTATGATGATACCCTAAATGAGCAAATTAAAATGCTTTATATTCCCATAATACCTTCATTGAAAGGACTTTAAATTAGGAACATATTGTGTCCTGACAACCTGCAGAGGCAGAGTTGTATAAATGCATGTTTACTGCCTCTGAAAGGCAAACTGAGGTAAAGGGAAAATTGGATTTGTGCTACCCATTAAAATAGAGGACTCTTTATAGTTATTGGAATTATAACTATTTTATCTTCTTCCCAGAATGATAAATATACCAGTAACTGCTGATACAATCGCTATTGTCTATTCTTTGGTGTCTGGATGCAGCCTCAGAATTCTCCACACCACCACTCTCTGGGTGGCTTGGAAGCCCTAGCAAGTCTCCAGAGTTTGACACATTCTCTGAAGACTCTTGTCATCTCTGTCCTACAGAGTTCGCATTCAGAAAGGAAAGTGACAGCTATTTCAGTTTCAAGGCTCTTGGTTGTGACTGCCCACTAGATGAAAGTTATTATTGATTAACTCTTGTTCATCATGTTTAAGTTTTTAATTGATTTGAGGATCTGAAAGCACTGGGCATCTGGGAGCTGTCAGATATGACAGGTGATTTATTCAGAAGCCTCTGTGACCAAGATCAAATAGGTCCAAGAGCTTTGTTCTTCAGGTGTAATTTCAACCATTGTACCCAGTAATGGTTTGAATAGTGAGACTTAGGCAACTCTTTCTACTTCTTTATTTCCTTTTTAATTTTCCTTTTCTTTGTGTTCCAGAAATGATAGGGCCTTTCAAACAGATCTTTGGAGAAATGCCACAAACAATGATCACAAGTTTGATAGATCCCCTTAATTAAATGAAGTAGCAGAGTAGCATTTGCCTTTCCCTTCCATGTAGACCCACTTTAATCTAATTAATATATTTTAATGATGCATGAAGCTAAGGGTTTTACTTTTATTGAGAGTACAAAAGTGCTAATCTGAGAAAGATGATATTGGTTTGGTGTTAGAAAATATATATTATAGATACTGCTTGATTATCTGCATTAAAAAGTAAAGGATTACAATAAAATTTTTTGTGGATATAAAGGAACTTATCAGATATAAATGAGAATTATTGAAAATGTATAAAACCCCAAGCAAGCTAGGAGTAAACATATATTTCTTAATCTAATGCAAGACAATCGTAAGAAAGGCCTTCACTTGAACACCTCAGGATTTCACTCAGATGTGGAATAGAGAGGTTTTCACACAAATGAGCTTCGTTACCAATTGAAAATATGTGGAAGAGGAGAAGAAGTAAGTAAACCAGGTAAACTAGTGTCCTATAATTCAAATAATAGAAACTAAAATTACATAATGAAATATTAAATCAGACTTTTAGAGCTGATCTTGGTACAGTTTATCTAGACACAGAGACTGACTTAGCATTGTAAACACTCAAAATACACAATAATTATAGTGCAGTATTGCTTCAATTTAAAAATCTGAAAATGAAATAAAATAAAATCTTGGAATACAGTGTTTGGTCTAGGATGCAATTTTCAAGAATGGACTCTTGGGTTCTAAATTCTGCCTGTCATTTAGCAACTGTGTGATCTTATGTAATTTCTGTGTTAAATGGAGATAACACTAATACATATTTTACTGTTTTTTTTCTGAAATTTTCAGTATTAGTATGTGTAAAGTGCATTAAATGTGAGCACAATGATACACATGATAACTTCTAAGTCTATGTATTACAATCCACAATTTGTAAGAGAAGGAAGAGAGAAACAGAGAGAGAAAGAGAAAGAGAGAAAAGAGATAAAGAACCTGCCATAGAGGCAGGCTAGGGAGGGGGAGGGAATCCGGGACATTGGTGGTGGGAAATGGGCACTGGTGGAGGGATGGGTGCTGGAACACTGTAAACCCAAAGTTGATCTCACGGTGGTATAATAAAATATTTTTAAATAAATAAATAAATAGATAAATAAATAAATGACAAAGAAAATTTGAAAACTAAAAGATGAATGAAACAAAAAATTATGTGTAAAGAGTTTCACAGTAACTAGAACCCAGCAAAAACGAAGTAACTGATAGCTGTACTAAATCCACTCCTATATGTTTCCCTCGCTAATTCCTACTATTTTCCCAGGGAAGGTGATCGTAGACCACATTCAATAGTAGAGTGAAAATAGATCAGAATAAATTCACAATCCTATCGAAAATAATATTATGGTCGTTTTTAGTAGTTGTGGGCTTCAGCATTTTCTTTGCACAAATTACATTTATATTCATTGTTCAAAGAGTTCACAAGTGGGGTTAAACATATAATAAAAATGGAGGGCCGGAGCGATAGCCCAGCGGGTATGGCATTTGCCTTGCACACGGCCGGGCGAGTCCCTGCCCGGGTTCGATCCCGGCATCCCAACATGGTCCTAGGAGCACCGCCAGGAGTAATTCCTGAGTGCAGAGCCAGGAGAAACCCCTGAGCACTGCTGGTTGTGACCCAAAAAAGAAAAAAAAAGGGAAACATTCATTTTCATAGAAAAAATTTTGTAAAATATTTTAAATCATGTGGTAGAAAAGTAGACATTTTCTTCCATTTAGAAGACATTAGGAAAAAGCAAGATAGTACAGGGGTTATGGTGCTTGCCTTGGACTCACCCAACTCCAGTTTGATCCCTGGCACCACATACGGCTCCCAGAGCACTGCTGGGAGTGAATCCTAAGCAATGAACCAGCAGTTAGCCCGAAGCCTCCAAACAAACAAAAATAAAAGGCATCGCTTAACATAAGTACAAATTACTATTTTTAATCGATTTTGCCTAAGTCACATTACTCATCTTTCTTTCAATATGATAGATAGTTATGGAATGTTTTGGAATAGTTGTTTTCAGTTCAATGTCTCATTGAACTGAAGAGTTTGAAAGACAATACAGTCTGAGTATCTAATTTATGTAACTCAGATTTTGGGAATACAAAATCTCTTTTGCTGAAAGAAAATCATTTTTAAAAAAAAAAACCAAAAAAAATAACTCCTGGAACTTGAAGTAAAGTAATTCTATCTTTATGAAATAATATAAATCCACAGGTGGAAGAAGGATAATTATCATGCTACCTGAATTAAAGCAATATATACCATCCAGTCAACATTTAGGAAAACTGGTTCACTTCACAACTGGTTATAATTCTGTGGGGAATTACTGACCCTATTAATTTTCAAAATAGCCTCTGACCTAAATCCATTTTTTTAAAACCACAGTTTGAAAATGGGGCGTTGTGACCAAAAAAAAAATTTGAAATTAAGCCTGCTTTTTAAAGCAAAATTAAACTACAAAAGCAGTAATATTTCTTCCACGTGTGCTAATTCTTCAGAAAAATTTTTTTTGGTAATAGCACATTTACCAGTTAAGATGAACTCTATTGCTTTATGAAATGCAGTGTCAAAATTATAACATGTGAACATTATTTATTTGAACCAAATAATATTTAAACTATGGAATTTAAAAATTATAATATAATAATTACATTTATTTCTTATTATTTGGAATCTTCTACTCAGTTTTCATAATTAATTAGAAATACGTATTTTGTCCTAATTTCCAATTAAGGTATTCTTTGCTACCTGCATCTAAGAAATTCTTATAGCAAAATAAGATGTGTTGGGCTTTAGTTTTAAGATCTTTCTGAGTTGTAAAAAATTAAAATCTATCCATCTACTTTATTAAATTATCTCTAAGTATGATCATTTCATGTTTTTAGTAAATTAAAAGGCCTTAGAAGCATCTGGCCAGGCAGGGAGATTGGTCAAAGGTCCGCAACACTTGCTTTGCATGCAGGAGGCCCAGGGTTTAGTCTCTGATTGAGATGATCCCCTGAGCAAGACACCAGAAAGGCTTTGACATACAGAGCTGGGAAGAGCTCCCAACTATTGCCAGTTGTGACCCAATCACTTCACCCCATGCCCCAGTAATGTGTGTAATAAAATCAAGTAGAAAAATTCCTCTTATCCATTAAATTTACATGAATGGACATTTTTTCCTTAAAACACTAAAGTTTAATTCTGACTGTGGAGTTTTAACTTTGGCCATTGTACTTAATGGGTTTCTGTTGGGCTGGACATGTAATGCGATTTGGAGACAGCTGCTGGACTAGAGCCATTACCGACTGGATCCCACGGGATGTCAAAAGATCACGTGGCCGCTCACCTACAAGATGATCAGATTTCCTTGTCAAGACCCTGAAGGAACGGTTTGAGGCTCTTCATATTCCTGAATCAACCAGATACCATTGGGCTACATTGGCACGTGATAGGGTCCAATGGAAATGTTACTGGCGCCTGCTCGAGCAAGTCGATGAATAACGGGATTCAAGTGATCAAGTGACTTAATGGGTTAATACAATTTCATTTTTCACTAGCATACAAAAACGCATTTTTCTTATTTTATAGTCACTATTATGCTTACAATTTTTCAACCTTGAGGGAGAAAAATAACCTAGGCCAACCAATTACTCTCCAAATGAAAAATGTCTGCAAAATAAATATATCATAAAAAGAATTTAAGTACAAAGTGGAACTTTATATACATGTCATATATATTTAAAAAGCAAAGCCGCAAGTCATTTTGAGAACTGATAAACAACAAATATTTTATAAACTACACATAGACTATTCATAGAATTAGACTCCAAACATTCTGCACTTAAACTATTTAAATAGAATATGTTTATATAGGGTAGTTGTTTGTTTTTAAACTATGTTCTGAAAAATGAACTAACTGGTAATTTTTTGGTCATAGAATTGCCCGAAGTCCTTTTCCTTAGTCTCCTTATTCTTCGGCACCAGGGTTCTCTGGCTTCCCTATGCCCTACAAACACATCCGCAACCAGAAAATATTTACATAGAAGCATCTTCTTCCAATTTGACTTCATTGTTTTCAAGGCCAAAATGCAACTATTTCTGTGCTATTATCGACTAACTAGTTTTTATTCCAACTCATCCAGTCTTTCAATTTAAAGTTGAACAGTAAAAATAAAAATAAATAAATAAATAGATGGCTAGATAGATGGATAGATCTATGGATAGATAGACAGACAGACAGACAGACAGACAGACAGACAGACAGATAGAACAGATAGACAGATAGACAGATAGACAGATAGACAGATAGACAGATAGACAGA
Source organism: Cryptotis parvus (assembly GCA_021461705.1). Lineage (NCBI taxonomy): Eukaryota > Metazoa > Chordata > Mammalia > Eulipotyphla > Soricidae > Cryptotis > Cryptotis parvus. The sequence goes on along the minus strand of JAJIBD010038035.1, from coordinate 13,922 downwards.
TAGATAGATAGATAGATAGATAGATAGATAGATAGATAGATAGATAGATAGATAGATAGATAGATAGATAGATAGATAGATAGATAGATAGATAGATAGATAGATAGATAGATAGATAGATAGATAGATAGATAGATAGATAGATAGATAGATAGATAGATAGATAGATAGATAGATAGACAGATAACGGACGGACGAAGGGCGGGCGGGCAGACGGAGAGTGCTAGGACAGCAAGAACTCTTGGAAACTTCCATTCCTAACATAGATATCTTTTGGTTTGGGTTGTTCTTTTTTTCCCTTTGATTTGTACATTTTGTTTGAGGTACCATAATTCACAAAACTGATAGAGTTCATGAGTACAACATTCCAACTCCACACCCTCCCCCACCAAGTCTGCTTCCCTCCACTATTGTCTCGGTGTCCCCAATCCAACCCCACTTTGGTAAACTCAGTATATAGATCAGTTTTATATCCTGTTGTTTAGCCATTTGTTACCCCTTAATATATTTCTTTATATCCCTACCACATGTGAGCATGATCACACTGCATATTTCCCCTCCTTCTAACTCACTTCACTCAGCCTGATACACTCCAGTTCCATCCACTTAGGGGAAAATGGCATGATTTCATCTTTTCTTGTGGCCCGGTGGTATTTCATTGCATATAAAAATGGTTTCTTAAGGTAACTAAGTTTTTTGGAGTTTTTATGCTCCATATAACTAAGCTAGCACATTTTTGGCAATATATCTCAGTGGTAATCTTGTCCTAACATTTCAAAACATGAACTTGATGATAATATAAACAAACGCTATTACATGTAAACTGTCTAAAGCTAATTTCTACTCAAAATAAGCAATTACTATGCTTATATTCAAAGAACTAGGACTGGAGAGATATCAGTACAGTGGGTAGACACTTGCCTTGCATGTGGTTGACTGGGTTTGATCCCTGGTGTCCCATCCCACATGGTCCCCAAGCACCATCAGAATTCCTAAGTGCAGAGCCAGGTGTAAACCCTGAGCATCACCAGATGTGATCCCCAAACAAAAACAAACAAAATTACTTGCCACACCAGATCTAGTGACTCCTCTTGATAATCCTTTCCTCTTGTCTTCTCTCTCCTCCCAGTCCTCTTTCTCATCTCATTTTCAGACTATCTCTATAGCTTTCTTTCTCTCTCTTCCCCTCTTACATGCTCCATTTTTATCATTCCTGCTACATAAGAACTTTGTGTTATTATTTTCTTATTTCAGTGCTCAGGCAAAGTAAATCAGGTCATTTATTAGACATTTCCATAATAAGCACGGAAATTAATTTTTTTGGTTCTACCAAGACTACAGTTTCCCTTTGTTTCTTTTTTTTTCCTTCACACACATTACTTCATTGTGTTAGCCCCCTAAGATATCATTATAAAATACCTCAAACTGCCTCAAACCCCAGAATCCTTTTTTCCACATTTCCGTAGGCTACAAATCCAGAAGCGATTGGCAGTCATCCTTCCTTCAAAAATTCTAAAGAACAGCTTTGTTTCTCCCAGATTCTGATAGTCCCAGATTTTCTTTGGTTTGCAAATACATGGCTCCAATTTCTGTCTCCACCCTAACATAGCAATTTTCCTGTGTATCTGCACATGGTGGTCTTTACTCCATGTCTCTGTCTTTCAGAATATCCAATCAAAGTGGATTATGGACCTACTCTGTTCCAGTATGATCTCATCTTAACCAACTATACCAGCAATAAATCTATTTCCAAATAAGATTATACTTTTTTTGTTTCTGGTAGTTAGGACTTCAGTCTATCTATTCTGGAAGATGTCATTCAACCCTTACATTCAGCTAATCTGTTTGTGCTTTTAAAAATTTTCTCTTCTCTAGGTTTAGTACAATTTTAGGACAATGCAAGTCTTAGTTGGCCCCAAAGTCATATAATACCCCTTGGTGTTTTGAATAGCAGATGCATACTCTAGAGCTTCAGACCCATAACCTAAGACACAGATTAGTCTCTTATTGAAGTCCAGCCTCCTAATGATTTACTCCTCCCTATGTCTAACTATAACATCAGCCCTCAAGATATTGCTTGTTATATTTCATTGTTATGGGCAATTGATTTTTATTTAATTAATGTTGCTTGGTATTCATGCAGAAGCGACATAGCTGCTAACATAGCATAGAGTGATTAGGTACATTTCCATTTTACTTTACCAATACTCTTTCCCCCAAATGCCTGAGACATCCATAAAACAGAGTTGAATGATATTTTCAGAGAAAAGACCTTTAAGTACTAATAAAATTTTGTGCCAATAAAACTAGCTTAAATGACTTCTTAGCTGCCTGCTCCTCACAGTGTAATTATGATTGTTCCTTAAATGAATGATATATAATAAAGTCATAGGAAAGGTAATAACACTAAAATGCATTATGAAGAGAATTTAATATCAAAGATAGGTGAGGGAAGAGACAGGAAAGCATGTCAAAAGTATAAATGCTGCTAATGATAGTTCCCCCCCGATAGATTTATTCTAAAAAACACAGTCCATATTAATCAAACACTTGCCATTATTTAGACACTGACTAATACTAAGAGACCAGTATTTCAAAATTAGATCCTAGAACAGTCATAATAGATCTCCTAGCCAAGGGGAACTTAAGTAAATTATGTCAGGAAGGTAAGGCTCTAGCTCAAGAACAGACTTAGGACTGACTTATCACCTTCCAATTAAATAACATTTGGGAAGCCATTTTACCTTTGTTATAAATATGAGCTACCAAAAAATCATGTGTATAAATCTTTCTACTGTATGAGGAGAGATTGCACAGCAGGTAAGGTACTTGCCTCGGATGCAGCATACCTGGGGTAAATCCCCAGCTTCTTATATGATTTCCTGATCACTTCCAGGAGTGATTCCTGAGTACAGAGCCAAGAATAACTCATGAGCATTATCAAATGTGGCCCCATAAGAAACAAAAAAAACAAAAACAATCCCAAAAATAACTTTTATATTGCATGCATAACATAGGTATTCATTAAGAGTTCTCACTTTTAACAGTGTTCAATTAAGATAAAGAGCAGATCTAATTACCATTCTAAATATACATATATTAACTTCCATTCCTTTGCATATGTTCCTTCAAATGTGATCAAACTGAAACTATTATTATGTGTACTACTTAGAGAAATTTACAATTAAAAATTTAGGTACAAGTGTATGAAATGATACTAAATAGATTATTAGTCTATACTTTTTGGAAACTTTTTACAAATGCATTCTTAGTTACTTGTATTACTTTAAGATCATTTCAGGACAAGTGACATTCCTTTAAAAATAATCTGCAGTTGATTCCTCCCAGTTGTTAACATGCATGAGAATCACTCAGAGCTTTTGTTTACCCACACACCCTCACCACACATTTCTGAGATTCTAGAATGGGACTGAAGGTAATTTTAACTCTTCACCCTGTATTACAATACTTAGAACACCAAGTAAGTAGAATGAAAAGAAGGGGCGAAAATGTGGCCAAAGAAAACATTAGGACATTGATATAAGTTTTAAGATACTTTGGAAATAAGGAGATGAAATACCAAATACTTGATATTTCATTATTTTGAAATATCAAATCAAAATTTGATACAGACATTGAGGAAAACCTGAAACTCAGATGACTACCCTCAATCACGAAAGTATAGGGCTGTAGTGATAGCATGGCGGGTTGGGCATTTGCCTTGCACAAGGCTGACCTGGGTTTGATTCGCTGCATGCCATATGGTCCCCTGAGAACCCCCAGGAGTGATTCCTAAGTGCAGAGCCAGGGGTAACTACTGAGCATTGCTGGGTGTGACTCAAAAAGCAAAAAAAAAAAATAGAGAGAGAGGAACTTGATACAGACTCAGTTATATAAAATATATCCATGACATGAATTTTGATCATCAGGAGTAACAAAGTACTCCTATGTTCACTACACCACTGTTTGCAATAGCCAAGCCGTGGACCCTAGTGCCTAGTAACAGATACGTGGATAAAGAAAATACACAATGGAATACTACTACTTGATCACTTGAATTCCGTTATTCATCGATTTGCTCGAACGTGCACCAGTAACATTTCCACTGAACCCTATCATGTGCCAATGTAGCCGAACGGCATCTGGTTGATTCAGGAATATGAAGAGCCTCATATTCCTTGAGGAAGTCTTGACAAGGAAGTCTGACCATCTTATAGGTGGGCGGCCACGTGATCTTTTGACACCCTGTGGGATCCAGTCAGTAACGGCTCTAGTCCAGCGGTTGTCTCCAAATCGCATTACATGTCCAGCCCATCTGATTTTTGATGCCTTGGCAAACGAGACAGCATCCCTAATTCTGGAAGAGCAATGGAGGTCGGAACTCCGGATTCCTTCTCTCACTTGAGTGAGGCATGATATTCCAAGCATAGCTCTTTTGATTCCTCTCTGGGAGACCCAAATAGCATTCTCATCCTGCTTTGAAAAACCAAAGAGCGTCCCTGATTCTGGAATAGAAACAGAGGTCAGAACTACAGATTCCTTCTCTCACTTGAGTGAGGCGTGATATTCCAAACATAGCTCTTTCGATTCCTCTCTGGGAGACCCGAATAGCATTCTCATCCTGCTTTCGTAGGGCCCAGGTCTCTGGGGGCATATGTTAATGCAGGGAGAACTGTGGAGTCAAAGAGATGTGCTCGGAGCCGGAGGTTCTTTGTCCTTTTAGCTATTTCTTCGATCCCTTTTAAGGCATTCCATGCTGCTCTCTTCCTCATGCGCAGCTCAGGTATTAGGTCATGCATCATGTTGATTTCTCGACCTAGGTACACATAACTGCTGCATTCAGAGATGTTTGTTCCATTGAGAGTGAATGGGGCCTCTGGAACTAGCTCATTCTTCATGAACATAGTTTTCTTTAGATTCAGCTGTAGACCTATCTTTCCACATTCTTGGTCGAAGTCAGCCAGCATTTGTGCCGCTTGGCTAATGTTTGGTGTTATTAGAACTATGTCATCAGCGAAGTGGAGGTGGTGTAGTTGCCGACCATCTATCTTCACTCCCATTCCTCCCAATTCTAATTGTTGCATGATGTTCTCGAGGGTGGCGCTGAAGAGTTTTGGTGAAATGGTATCACCCTGTCAAACCCCTCTTTTCACATTAATGATCACTTCTTTGTAGAATGGTGAGATCCTGGTGGTGAATCCATAATACAGGTCACGAAGGATCTTCATATATTGGGTTTGAACACCCTGTTTGGCTAGGGCTTCGATGACTGCTTCAGTGTCCACAGAATCAAAGGCTTTCTGTAAATCAATGAACGTGAGACAGAGAGGCATCTTGTACTCCATACAAACCTCAATGAGCTTTGTTACCATGTGGATATGGTCGATTGTGCTGAATCCTTTCCAGAAGCCTGCTTGCTCGCATGGTTGTCCTTCATCTAGTGTTCTGCTAATCCTGTTCAGGATGACTCCTGTAAACAGCTTGTAGCTGACAGACAACAGGCAGATGGGGCAATAGTTGCCGATGTCTTGAATGTCTCCCTTCTTGAACAGTAGAACTGTCCTGCTGGTTTTCCATTGGGAGGGCACCTTGCATTTGGACAGGTAGCGTGTGAAGAACCGAGCTAATGTATTGATGAGTACCGACGGCAGATTCTTCAGGTGTTCGGGTCTGACTTTGTCTGGGCCTGGTGCTGTTCCCTTCTTTACCAATGAGATGGCATGTCAGATTTCAGAAGGGAGAACTTTGGGAATGACATATTCATCCTGTGGAATTTGGTATACGGGAAGGTGGAAGTGGCTATCAAGGAGATTTGAGTAGAAGTCCTGGATAATCTTCTCCATTGAATTTCTGGAAGATGTGATAGATCCATCAGGATGTCGGAAGGCAGTCATCTTGGTCTTATAGTTGGCGAAGGACAGGCGGGCAGTGCGGATGCTTTTCCCAGCTTCTGCTGCATCTTCAAGCATTTCTGCTCTTCTGTCTTGAGGTCTTCTTTTCTCGCTTCTCTGCACCGTTTAGCAACTTTGGACTTTAGCATTTGGTCTCCTGAGGCTCGCGCCTTGCCACGTTGGCGAATGAGCTCGAGAGTTTCTGAAAACAAGCATCCTTTTGTGTCTTTCTCTCTCTCAGCATTCTTCGCACAATCATGGAGGTGCTGAACCAGTTGGTTGTATTCTTCATCGATGTCTTCAATGGTGGTATCTTCCCATGTTGCTGCAATGGTGCCAAAGAGTTCCCAGTTGGTGGTCGTTCTGGGAGTTCTCTTTTTAAACTTTGCAGCCTTTTCTCCCCGTTGCTGGAAGTAGAATTTTGCACTAAGGAGATGGTGGTCCGATCCTGTTTGGAATTTGGGGGACGACAGCTACATTGGTCAGACCAAACCGTCGATTGTAGATGATGTGGTCAATTTTATTGTGGAACTGTCTGCCAGGAGATTCCCATGTCCAACGTTTTGCTTCAGCTTTCTGGAACTGTGAGTTCCCATGAATGGTCTTGGTGGACATGATGAACTCATATAGTCTCTCACCCTGTTCGTTCCATTCTAGGCCATGGGTCCTGATGTGGAATTCTTCATCCGATCTTCTCCTATCTTGCATTAAAATCACCGACTATGATCTTGTAGAAGGTGTGATCTTTTTTTATAGAACTCCTCCAATTTCATGTAGAATTTCTCAATTTCATTTTTTTTGTATGTGGATGTTGGTGCGTAGACAATGAAGATAGAAATTGCTGGCAATAGGCCACATCTCTTCAAGTGTAATCGTCCTATCCAGTTTGTTAGGCATTCAAATGTATCAATATTGACGGCCATGTTCGTGTTCACAAGGACACCAATGCCACCAACGCCTCTTCCATTGCATGTTTCCAAGGAAAAATTCTTCTCCGTTTTCAAATACAGCATGATGCGACTGACGCCTCCTCGTCTCAGTCAGACCAATGATGTCATACTTGATCTTTTGCGCTTGCACCATCAGATCCTCAATATGTGCTTCCGATGCCAGCTTACATGCATTGAAAGTACTGACTGTCATTTTAGTCCTTCTTCATTTTGGCAGCTTAGGATGGCTGTGAAATTTTATCAGGCACTGCTTGTTCGCCTTTCTTACTGCTGCCGTATTAAGGGCTCTTTCAGGGTCAGGAAAATAAACATTTCTGTTACTGGTCTGCACTTTTACACCATCTGCACTTTTATTTTCACTTTTATTTTCTGTTACACCATCTGCACTTTTATTTTCATAGCAGCACTATTCACAATAGCCAGAATCTGAAACAACCAGTGTGTCCTAGAACTGATGACTGGATAAAGAAACTTTGGCACATCTACACAATGGACTACTATGCAGCTGTTAGGAAAAAATGAAGTCATGAAATTTGCCTATAAATGGATGGACATGGAGGGGATCATGCTGAAAGTAATTAGCCAGAGGAAAAAGGACAGATATATAATGACTGCATTTATTTGTGGAATATTAAAAAAATAGCATGATACCAAAATCCAAGGCCAGACAAAACATGGATCAGGAGATCTTGTCAGTGGGTGGAACATACTGCAAATGTGTGGGAGTCAGAGGTTAGAAAATACAGAGAAAGGGACAGTGTACTAATAATTATTGTAAATGATAATACCAACATAGAACTGACCATTGAAAGTAGGCAAAAGGATATACATGATAACCTCTAACTGTGTGTATTGCAAGCCACAGTGTTTAAAAAAAAAGCAAGAGAGAGCAAGAGAGAGAGAAAAAAAAAGAGAGAAAAGTGAAAATTGTCTGCCAGAGAGGCAGGCTCGGGAGGGGGCAAATTATGGGACATTGGTGGAGGGAAATGGGCACTGGTGGAGGGATGGGTGCTGGTACACTGTATGACTGAAATCCAAATATTAACACTTTTGTAACTGTATAAAAGTGGCTCTGCCACGGCAGAGCCTGGCAAGCTACCCGTGTTGTATTTGATATATATGCCAAATACCAGTAACAATTATAGACCTCATTCGGAACGGATTGAGGCTCTTTATGTTCCTGGAGCTAGCAGATGCCTTGGGCTCTACTAGCATGAGACAGGACATATGGAGATGTTACTGGGGCCCGCTCAAGCAAATCAATGATGAACGGGAAGACAGTGATACAGTGTAACTGTATATCTCACAGTGGTATAATAAAAAATTAAAAAAATAAATAAATAAAAATAAAATAAAAAAGAACATTATCCTAAAGACGTCAATATTTATGTTTAACTATCTATCACTATCACTATCTTCCCATTCATCATCAATTTGCTTGAGCAGGCTCCAGTGACATCTCCATATGTCCTGTCTCCATATGTCCTGTCTCATGCTAGTAGAGCCCAAGGGCATCTGCTCGTTCCAGGAACATAAAGAGCCTCAAACCATTATATTAGGTCATGGGAATGACCTAACATAATTGTTACTGGTATTTGGCGTATCAAATACAGCATGAGCAGCTTGCCAGGCTTGCCGTGCAGGTGGCATACTCTTGTAGTCACCTCTAAATATAGCATTTATTGATGAACTGCACAGCCGCAAGCAGCCGCGAGAGCTGGGCTGTGATAGGCTCGTCTGCTGGATGGGCACAAGGAGAGCTGGTAGCAGCTCTGCCCCATGTCTGTGAGTCTCTGGATTAGCATACCTGGGCTCGATTGAAAAAAAAAAAACTGCTGCAGGGTGGGTGTTCGATGATCCAGGCTGTGAAAGGCTCGCCTGATGGATGGAGTTCTGACGAGAGGGAGGTCCAGATATGGAAAATGGTGGTAAAACAACAAACAAAACAGAAAAAGGGGCAAGGAAGATTGCTCAAAGGGCTGGCATGCAACAGGATGCCCAGATCCCAAGGTGTGGACCCCTAAATACTGCTGGGAGTGTATCACCATCAAAGTCCAAATCAAAGCAAATGGAGTAAAAGGGGCAGGGAAGTGGCTCAGTGGTGGAGCTCTCACCTTACACCCTCTCCCTTAAAGAATGAAAACAAAGAAAAATCCATTAAGTTGAAGTTAATTATAATTAATACTCACACATATATGTATGTATGTATTTTTCAGCTCTTGGACTCTAACATGACTTTCAGACATGGGGCAGAGCTGCTACTTGCTCTCCCTATGCCCAGCTGCTCACGAGGCGCCCAGGAGGGATGGTGGGTTCTAGCCCTGGCCCGCCACCCCAGCAGAGCCTTGCAACAAGCCAGATGACCCCCACTCCATGAGGGCCTCCCATTTTCCACATCTGGACTTCTCTATCATCAGAACTCCACCCAGCAGACCAGCCTATCACAGCCTGGCTTGCGCGCCACTGCGGCCGCAAGGTTCATCAATAAATGCTGGACTTAGAGATGACTACAAGAGTATGCTACCTGCACGGCAGAGCCTGGCAAGCTACCTGTGTTGTATTTGATGTGCCAAATACCAGTAACAATTATAGACCTCATTCGGAATGGATTGAGGCTCTTTATGTTCCTGGAGCAAGCAGATGCCCTTGGGCTCTACTAGCATGAGACAGGACATATGGAGATGTTACTGGGGCCGCTCGAGCAAATCGATGATGAACGGGAAGACAGTGACAGTGGACTCTAACACAGACCCTAATACCCCAATGGGTAAAGTTGCATCTACTCTTTACCTATAACCCTAACTCCTTAAATATAACAAACACATATGTATATATAGATACATATTTGAGTGTGTGTGTGTAGAATATACTGGGAACCAACCTGGAAATGTATTGCTCTTGGAGGTTCACACCCAACAGTGTTGGTGGCTAGTTCTGGCTCAGTGTTCAGGACACCAAGTGGTGCTAGATATCAAACCTGGGGCTCCAACTTAAAAGTATGTGCTCCATTTGGTTTGATTTGGATTTTTTAGGTGATACACTCCCAGCAGTATTTAAGGGTCCACGTCTTGGGACCTGGGCCTCCTGTTGCATGCCAGCCCTTTGAGCAATTTTCCTGGCCCCCCTTTGCTGTTTTATTTTGTTTTTTCTAACCAGCCAAATACATCTTTAGGAGATGAAGACAACTATTTACTCTTATTTATATCTGTACTTTTTTTTTCTTATGCTGTACCTTTGTTTTCCATGATTTTGTTTCCTGTATGTACACAATACCTCTCTATTGATCAGTGTAACTGGATTTCTTAACCACAAAACTCATAAGCAGCACAGACATCTGTTGTTGGATGGCTAGTCACAATAGTCGTGGAGGTCTAGAACATTAAACTAGTATTAAAAATAACAATGTGTGTTTGGTCAATTTCTTTGAAAAATGTCATGGGTATCCTTATAGGGACTGCAGTGAATCTGTACAGAGCTCTAGGGAGTATAACCATTTTGACAATGTTGATTCTCCCTATCCATGAGCAGGGAATTTGTTTCCATTTCCTTCTGTTCTCTTTTATCTCTTGGAGCAGTGTCTTGTAGTTTTTGAACAATAAACCCCCAAGGATAGCTAAAGCAATGCTTGGGAAAAAGAAGATGGGAGGCATCACCTTTCCCAACTTCAAACTGTACTATAAGGCAGTAGTAATTAAAACAGCATGGTATTGGAATTAAAACAGACCTGTGGACCTGTGGAATAGAATTGAGTATCCTGACACCCAACCTCAAACACTTGATCATTTAATCTTTGATAAAGGTGCAATGAGTCTAAAATGGAGTAAGGAAAGCCTCTTCAACAAGTGGTGTTGGGAAAACTGGGCAGCAACATGTAAAAAAATGAATTTGGACCTGTGTCTAACACCATGCACAAAAAGCAGATCAAAATGGATTAAAGATCTCAATATCAGACTTGAATCCATGAAGTACATTGAAGAAAATATAGGAAAAACCCTCCATAGATTGAAGCTAAAGGCATCTTCAAAGGTGAAACATCACTAACAAAGCAACTAAGGAAAAGATAAACATATGGGACTACATGAAACTATAAAGCTTCTGCACCTCAAAAGAAACAGTGACTAAGATACAAAAGCAGTCCACAGAATGGGAAAGAATATTCACCCAATACCCATCTGATAAGGGGTTAATATCCAGGATATATCAGGCACTGGTACAACTTTGCAAGAAGAAAACAAACAACCCCATCAAAAATGGGGAGAAGAAATGAACAGAAACTTCAGCAAGGAAGAAATTCGAATGGCCAAAAAACATATGAAAAAAATGCTCATCATCACTAATCATCAGAGAGATGCAAATCAAAACAACAATGAGATACCACTTTACACCACAGAGACTGGCACATATTCAAAAGAGCAAGAAGAACAAATGCTGGCATGGATGTGGGGAAAAGGGGACACTTATCCATTGTTGGTGGGAATGCCGGCTGGTACAGCCTTTCTGGAAAATAATATGGACATTCCTCCAAAGACTAGAAATTGAACTCTCCTTTGAACCAGCCATACCACTCCTGGGAATCTACTCTGGGAGACCAAAAATACGCAGCGGAAACACCATTCCTACTTTTATGTTCATAGCAGCATTATTCACAGTAGCCAAAATCTGGAAGCAACCAGAGTGCCGAGAAATTGATGACTGGATAAAGAAGCTTTGGTACATCTACAAAATGGAATACTATGCAGCTATTAGGAAAAAGAAGTTATAAAATTTGCCTATAAATGGATGGACATGGAGAAGATTATGTTGAGCGAAATTAGCCAGAAGGAGAGAGACAGATACAGAATGGCTGCATTTATCTGCATAACATAAATATATAGGTACATATTATGATACCAATATCCAAGGTCAAGTGAAACATATATCAGGAGGTTTTGTCAAAGGTGGAAATTATCACAAACGTGTGGGAGACAGAGGTTAGGTAAGACAGAAAATGGAACATTGTGCTAACAATTGTCGAGGGTACTAATGCAAACCTAGAACTGAGCATTAAATAGAGGCAAAAAGATACACATGACAACCCTTTAATGTATGTTCTGTAATCCATAATCTGGAGGGGAAGGAAAAGAGAAAGAGAGAGAAATGGAAAGAAATAAAGAACCTGCCATGGAGCAGGGGCTAGGGAGGGGTAGGGAACCGGGGATGTTGGTGGTGGGAGATGGGCACTGGTGGAGGGACGGGTGCTGGAACACTGTATGACCAAAAACCCAAACATGAACTTTTTAATTGTGTATCTTTTTATTTGTATATCTCACGGTGGTATAATAAAATACTTAAAAAATTTTTAAAAAAGTAAGCCCTGAGCAGATACTGGTGCCTACAAATGAACAACAATAATACAATAAAAAAAATAACAATGCAGCTGGGGCCGGAGCAATAGTCCAGCTGATAGGGCTTTGCCTTGCACGGTGGCCGACCCATTTATGTTTAACGAACATATATAATTGTATAATCTCAAAGCAATCATATAAAGTCATATAAATCTTCCTTCAATTTTTTTTCTCATCTAGGGAAAGAGCAGAAGCAGTAGAGTACGCGGTACCTATTATCTGAGAGGCTGATTCTGATCCTTGGCATGGCCGTAAGAGCACCACCAGATGTGACCCCTGTGCAGAACAAGTAGAAGAGCTAAATTTTGTTAACAGCAACATATGGGCCACTTTCTGTAAAGGGGTGTGTTTTATTAGTCAAGTCTAAGACTAATTGATTCATTATGACACACAAAATCTATATTTCATGAAAGTAGAGTCAAATTTAAGGCATTTTAAAGCGCTTCTGACTCCACATTTGACAAGTAGGTGAGGGTATATATGTCTTTGTCAACAGTCAAACACTCCTCCTAGTGCCATCACTTGTTGACAGGGCCCAAAGCCACAGTCTAAGCAAAAAACAGCAACTTCTCTGTAGTAGGGAAATGTTTGTTCTGAAAACGGTGGAAGTGAATGCAAATTACACATATTTTTGTGAAAAATTATATGGTGTATTTTACTTACTTATTTTAGAGACCCTGAATTTGATATTTTGGTGTTCATGGTTGCTGATGTCTTTCTCAGAGACATCAAGAACAACTCAGGGGTTCCTCAGTGCTCTGTGTATCGCTTGGGAATGACATATCCATCCTGTGGAATTTGGTATGTGGGCAGGTGGATGTGGCTATCAAAGAGATTTGAGTAGAAGTCCTGAATAATCTTCTCCATTGCCTTTCTGGAAGATGTGATAGATCCATCAGGCGTCGGAGGGCAGTCATCTTGGTTTTATAGTTGGCAAAGGACAGGCGGGCAGTGCAAATGCTTTTTCCTGGCTTCTGTTGCATCTTCCAGTATTTCTGCTCTTCTGTCTTTGAGGTCTTCTTTTCTCACTTCTCTGCACCGTTTAGCAACTTTGGACTTTTAGCATTTGGTCTCCTGAGGCTCGCCTTGCCACGTTGCGAATGAGCTCGAGAGTTTCTGAAGACAGGCGCCTTTTGTGTCTTTCTCGGCATTCTTCGCACAATCATGGAGGTGCTGAACCAGTCGATTGTATTCTTCATCGATGTCGCCAATGATGGTATCTTCCCATGTTGCTGCAATGGTGCCAAAGAGTTCCCAGTTGGTGGTCCTTCTGGGAGTTCTCTTCTCAAACTTTGCAGCCTTTTCTCCCCCCATTGAGGGGAAGTAGAATTTTGCACTAAGGAGACGGTGGTCCGATCCTGTTTGGAATTTTGGGACGACAGCTACATTGGTCAGACAAAACCATTAATTGAAGATGATGTGGTCAATTTCATTATGGAACTGTCCGCCAGGAGATTCCCATGTCCAATGTTTTGCTTCAGCTTTTTTGGAACTGTGAGTTCCCATGAATGGTCTTGGTGGACATGATGAACTCAGATAGTCTCTCACCCTGTTCGTTCCATTCTAGGCCATGGGTCCCATGTGGAGTTCTTCAGCCGATCTTCTTGGTCCTATCTTGGCATTAAAATCACTGACTATGATCTTGTAGAAGGTGTGATCTTTTTTTATAGAACTCCTCCAATTCCATGTAGAATTTC
>JAJIBD010038034.1:0-11314 GCA_021461705.1 Cryptotis parvus | reverse complement strand
AGATCTCGGTGGTGGAATCGTAATACAGGTCACGGATCTTCTCATATATTGGGTTTGAACACCCTGTTTGGCTAGGGGCTTCGATGATCGTTTCAGTGTCCAATAACAAAGGCTTTCTGTAAATCAATGAGACGTGAGAACAGAGAGGCATCTTATAACTCTTGTAAAACCTCAATGAGCTTTGTTACCATGTGGATAGAATTCGTATTGTGCTGAATCCTTTCCAGAAGCCTGCTTGCTCGCATGGCTGTCTTCATCTAGTGTTCAGCTAAATCCTGCATTTCAAGGTTGACTCCTAAACAGCTTGTGCTGACAGACAACAGGCAGATGGGGCAATAGTTGCCGATGTCTTGAATGTCTCCCTTCTTGAACAGTAGAACTGTCCTGCTGGTTTTCTCATTGGGAGGGCCACTTTGCATTTGGACAGGTAGCGTGTGAAGAACCGAGCTAATGTATTGATGAGTACCGGCGGCAGATTCTTCAGGGTGTTCGGGTCTGACTTTTGTCTGGGCCTGGTGCTGTTCCTTCTTTTTACCAATGAGATGGCATGTCAGATTTCAGAAGGGAGAACTTTGGGAATGACATATTCATCCTGTGGAATTTGGTATACGGAAGGTGGAAGTGGCTATCAAGGAGATTTGAGTAGAAGTCCTGGATAATCTTCTCCATTGAATTTCTGGAAGATGTGATAGATCCATCAGGATGTCGGAAGGCAGTCATCTTGGTCTTATAGTTAGTGAAGGACAGGCGGGCAGTGCGGATGCTTTTCCCAGCTTCTGCATCTTCAAGCATTTCTGCTCTTCTGTCTTGAGGTCTTCTTTTCGCTTCTGCACCCGTTTAGCAACTTTGGACTTTAGCATTTGGTCTCCTGAGGCTCGCGCCTTGCCACGTTGGCGAATGAGCTCGAGAGTTTCTGAAAACAAGCATCCTTTTGTGTCTTTCTCTCTCTCAGCATTCTTCGCACAATCATGGAGGTGCTGAACCAGTTGGTTGTATTCTTCATCGATGTCTTCAATGGTGGTATCTTCCCATGTTGCTGCAATGGTGCCAAAGAGTTCCCAGTTGGGTGGTCGCTCTGGGAGTTCTCTTTTAAACTTTGCAGCCTTTTCTCCCCGTTGCTGGAAGTAGAATTTTTGCACTAAGGAGATGGTGGTCCGATCCTGTTTGGAATTTGGGGACGACAGCTACATTGGTCAGACCAAACCGTCGATTGTAGATGATGTGGTCAATTTTATTGTGGAACTGTCTGCCAGGAGATTCCCATGTCCAACGTTTTGCTTCAGCTTTTCTGGAACTGTGGAGTTCCCATGAATGAATGGTCTTGGTGGACATGATGAACTCATATAGTCTCTCACCCTGTTCGTTCCATTCTAGGCCATGGGTCCTGATGTGGAATTCTTCATCCGATCTTCTCCTATCTTGCATTAAAATCACCGACTATGATCTTGTAGAAGGTGTGATCTTTTTATAGAACTCCTCCAATTTCATGTAGAATTTCTCAATTTCATTTTTTTTGTATGTGGATGTTGGTGCGTAGACAATGAAGATAGAAATTGCTGGCAATAGGCCACATCTCTTCAAGTGTAATCGTCCCATCCAGTTTGTTAGGCATTCAAATGTATCAATATTGACGGCCATGTTCGTGGTTCACAAGGACACCAATGCCACCAACGCCTCTTCCATTGCATGTTTCAAGGAAAAATTCTTCTCCGTTTTCAAATACAGCATGATGCGACTGACGCCTCCTCGCTCTCAGTCAGACCAATGATGTCATACTTGATCTTTTGCGCTTGCACCATCAGATCCTCAATATGTGCTTCCGATGCCAGCTTACATGCATTGAAAGTACTGACTGTCATTTTAGTCCTTCTTCATTTTGGCAGCTTAGGATGGCTGTGAAATTTTATCAGGCACTGCTTGTTCGCCTTTCTTACTGCTGCCGTATTAAGGGCTCTTTCAGGGTCAGGAAAATAAACATTTCTGTTACTGGTCTGCACTTTTACACCATCTGCACTTTTATTTTCACTTTTATTTTCTGTTACACCATCTGCACTTTTATTTTCATAGCAGCACTATTCACAATAGCCAGAATCTGAAACAACCAGTGTGTCCTAGAACTGATGACTGGATAAAGAAACTTTTGGCACATCTACACAATGGACTACTATGCAGCTGTTAGGAAAAATGAAGTCATGAAATTTGCCTATAAATGGATGGACATGGAGGGGATCATGCTGGAAAGTAATTAGCCAGAGGAAAAAGGACAGATATATAATGACTGCATTTATTTGTGGAATATTAAAAAATAGCATGATACCAAAATCCAAGGCCAGACAAAACATGGATCAGGAGATCTTGTCAGTGGGTGGAACATACTGCAAATGTGTGGGAGTCAGAGGTTAGAAAATACAGAGAAAGGGACAGTGTACTAATAATTATTGTAAATGATAATACCAACATAGAACTGACCATTGAAAGTAGGCAAAAGGATATACATGATAACCTCTAACTGTGTGTATTGCAAGCCACAGTGTTTAAAAAAAGCAAGAGAGAGCAAGAGAGAGAGAGAAAAAAAAAGAGAGAAAAGTGAAAATTGTCTGCCAGAGAGGCAGGCTCGGGAGGGGGCAAATTATGGGACATTGGTGGAGGGAAATGGGCACTGGTGGAGGGATGGGTGCTGGTACACTGTATGACTGAAATCCAAATATTAACACTTTTGTAACTGTATAAAGTGGCTCTGCCACGGCAGAGCCTGGCAAGCTACCCGTGTTGTATTTGATATATATGCCAAATACCAGTAACAATTATAGACCTCATTCGGAACGGATTGAGGCTCTTTATGTTCCTGGAGCTAGCAGATGCCTTGGGCTCTACTAGCATGAGACAGGACATATGGAGATGTGGCACTGGGGCCCGCTCAAGCAAATCAATGATGAACGGAAGACAGTGATACAGTGTAACTGTATATCTCACAGTGGTATAATAAAAAAATTAAAAAAAAATAAATAAATAAAAATAAAATAAAAAGAACATTATCCTAAAGACGTCAATATTTATGTTTAACTATCTATCACTATCACTATCTTCCCATTCATCATCAATTTGCTTGAGCAGGCTCCAGTGACATCTCCATATGTCCTGTCTCCATATGTCCTGTCTCATGCTAGTAGAGCCCAAGGGCATCTGCTCGTTCCAGGAACATAAAGAGCCTCAAACCATTATATTAGGTCATGGGAATGACCTAACATAATTGTTACTGGTATTTGGCGTATCAAATACAGCATGAGCAGCTTGCCAGGCTTGCCGTGCAGGTGGCATACTCTTGTAGTCACCTCTAAATATAGCATTTATTGATGAACTGCACAGCCGCAAGCAGCCGCGAGAGCTGGGCTGTGATAGGCTCGCTCTGCTGGATGGGCACAAGGAGAGCTGGTAGCAGCTCTGCCCCATGTCTGTGAGTCTCTGGATTAGCATACCTGGGCTCGATTGAAAAAAAAAAACTGCTGCAGGGTGGGTGTCGATGATCCAGGCTGTGAAAGGCTCGCCTGATGGATGGAGTTCTGACGAGAGGGAGGTCCAGATATGGAAAATGGTGGTAAAACAACAAACAAAACAGAAAAAAAGGGGGCAAGGAAGATTGCTCAAAGGGCTGGCATGCAACAGGATGCCCAGATCCCAAGGTGTGGACCCCTAAATACTGCTGGGAGTGTATCACCTCAAAAGTCCAAATCAAAGCAAATGGAGTAAAAGGGGCAGGGAAGTGGCTCAGTGGTGGAGCTCTCACCTTACACCCTCTCCTTAAAGAATGAAAACAAAGAAAAATCCATTAAGTTGAAGTTAATTATAATTAATACTCACACATATATGTATGTATGTATTTTTTCAGCTCTTGGACTCTAACATGACTTTCAGACATGGGGCAGAGCTGCTACTTGCTCCTCCTATGCCCAGCTGCTCACGGCGCCCAGGAGGGATGGTGGGTTCTAGCCCTGGCCCGCCACCCCAGCAGAGCCTTGCAACAAGCCAGATGACCCCCCTCCATGAGGGCCTCCATTTTCCACATCTGGACTTCTCTATCATCAGAACTCCACCCAGCAGACCAGCCTATCACAGCCTGGCTTGCGCGGCCACTGCGTGCCCGCAAGGTTCATCAATAAATGCTGGACTTAGAGATGACTACAAGAGTATGCTACCTGCACGGCAGAGCCTGGCAAGCTACCTGTGTTGTATTTGATGTGCCAAATACCAGTAACAATTATAGACCTCATTCCGAATGGATTGAGGCTCTTTATGTTCCTGGAGCAAGCAGATGCCCTTGGGCTCTACTAGCATGAGACAGGACATATGGAGATGTTACTGGGGCCGCTCGAGCAAATCGATGATGAACGGGAAGACAGTGACAGTGGACTCTAACACAGACCCTAATACCCCAATGGGTAAAGTTGCATCTACTCTTTTACCTATAACCCTAACTCCTTAAATATAACAAACACATATGTATATATAGATACATATTTGAGTGTGTGTGTAGAATATACTGGGAACCAACCTGAAATGTATTGCTCTTGAGGTTCACACCCAACAGTGTTGGTGGCTAGTTCTGGCTCAGTGTTCAGGACACCAAGTGGTGCTAGATATCAAACCTGGGGCTCCAACTTAAAAGTATGTGCTCCATTTGGTTTGATTTGGATTTTTGAGGTGATACACTCCCAGCAGTATTTAAGGGTCCACGTCTTGGGACCTGGGCCTCCTGTTGCATGCCAGCCCTTTGAGCAATTTTCCTGGCCCCCTTTTGCTGTTTTATTTTGTTTTTTCTAACCAGCCAAATACATCTTTAGGAGATGAAGACAACTATTTACTCTTATTTATATCTGTACTTTTTTTTCTTATGCTGTACCTTTGTTTTCCATGATTTTGTTTCCTGTATGTACACAATACCTCTCTATTGATCAGTGTAACTGGATTTCTTAACCACAAAACTCATAAGCAGCACAGACATCTGTTGTTGGATGGCTAGTCACAATAGTCGTGAGGTCTAGAACATTAAACTAGTATTAAAAATAACAATGTGTGTTTGGTCAATTTCTTTGAAAAATGTCATGGGTATCCTTATAGGGACTGCAGTGAATCTGTACAGAGCTCTAGGGAGTATAACCATTTTGACAATGTTGATTCTCCCCTATCCATGAGCAGGGAATTTGTTTCCATTTCCTTCTGTTCTCTTTTATCTCTTGGAGCAGTGTCTTGTAGTTTTTTGAACAATAAACCCCAAAGGATAGCTAAAGCAATGCTTGGGGAAAAAGAAAGATGGGAGGCATCACCTTTCCCAACTTCAAACTGTACTATAAGGCAGTAGTAATTAAAACAGCATGGTATTGGAATTAAAACAGACCTGTGGACCTGTGGAATAGAATTGAGTATCCTGACACCCAACCTCAAACACTTGATCATTTAATCTTTGATAAAGGTGCAATGAGTCTAAAATGGAGTAAGGAAAGCCTCTTCAACAAGTGGTGTTGGGAAAACTGGGCAGCAACATGTAAAAAAATGAATTTGGACCTGTGTCTAACACCATGCACAAAAAGCAGATCAAAATGGATTAAAGATCTCAATATCAGACTTGAATCCATGAAGTACATTGAAGAAAATATAGGAAAAACCCTCCATAGATTGAAGCTAAAGGCATCTTCAAAGGTGAAACATCACTAACAAAGCAACTAAGGAAAAGATAAACATATGGGACTACATGAAACTATAAAGCTTCTGCACCTCAAAAGAAACAGTGACTAAGATACAAAAGCAGTCCACAGAATGGGAAAGAATATTCACCCAATACCCATCTGATAAGGGGTTAATATCCAGGATATATCAGGCACTGGTACAACTTTTGCAAGAAGAAAACAAACAAACCCCATCAAAAAATGGGGAGAAGAAATGAACAGAAACTTCAGCAAGGAAGAAATTCGAATGGCCAAAAAACATATGAAAAAATGCTCATCATCACTAATCATCAGAGAGATGCAAATCAAAACAACAATGAGATACCACTTTACACCACAGAGACTGGCACATATTCAAAAGAGCAAGAAGAACAAATGCTGGCATGGATGTGGGGAAAAGGGGACACTTATCCATTGTTGGTGGGAAATGCCGGCTGGTACAGCCTTTCTGGAAAATAATATGGACATTCCTCCAAAGACTAGAAATTGAACTCTCCTTTGAACCAGCCATACCACTCCTGGGAATCTACTCTGGGAGACCAAAAATACGCAGCGGAAACACCATTCCTACTTTTATGTTCATAGCAGCATTATTCACAGTAGCCAAAATCTGGAAGCAACCAGAGTGCCCAAATTGATGACTGGATAAAGAAGCTTTGGTACATCTACAAAATGGAATACTATGCAGCTGTTAGGAAAACAAGTTATAAAATTTGCCTATAAATGGATGGACATGGAGAAGATTATGTTGGAGCGAAATTAGCCAGAAGGAGAGAGACAGATACAGAATGGCTGCATTTATCTGCATAACATAAATATATAGGTACATATTATGATACCAATATCCAAGGTCAAGTGAAACATATATCAGGAGGTTTTGTCAAAGGTGGAAATTATCACAAACGTGTGGGAGACAGAGGTTAGGTAAGACAGAAAATGGAACATTGTGCTAACAATTGTCGAGGGTACTAATGCAAACCTAGAACTGAGCATTAAATAGAGGCGAAAAGATACACATGACAACCCTTTAATGTATGTTCTGTAATCCATAATCTGGAGGGGAAGGAAAAAGAGAAAGAGAGAGAAAATGGAAAGAAATAAAGAACCTGCCATGGAGCAGGGCTAGGGAGGGGTAGGGAACCGGGGATGTTGGTGGTGGGAGATGGGCACTGGTGGAGGGACGGGTGCTGGAACACTGTATGACCAAAACCCAAACATGAACTTTTTAATTGTGTATCTTTTATTTGTATATCTCACGGTGGTATAATAAAATACTTAAAAAATTTTAAAAAAAAGTAAGCCCTGAGCAGATACTGGTGCCTACAAATGAACAACAATAATACAATAAAAAAAATAACAATGCAGCTGGGGCCGGAGCAATAGTCCAGCTGATAGGGCTTTGCCTTGCACGTGGCCGACCCATTTATGTTTAACGAACATATATAATTGTATAATCTCAAAGCAATCATATAAAGTCATATAAATCTTCCTTCAATTTTTTTCTCATCTAGGGAAAGAGCAGAAGCAGTAGGAGTACGTGCCTATTATCTGAGAGGCTGATTCTGATCCTTGGCATGGCCGTAAGAGCACCACCAGATGTGACCCCTGTGCAGAACAAGTAGAAGAGCTAAATTTTGTTAACAGCAACATATGGGCCACTTTCTGTAAAGGGTGTGTTTTATTAGTCAAGTCTAAGACTAATTGATTCATTATGACACACAAAATCTATATTTCATGAAAGTAGAGTCAAATTTAAGGCATTTTTAAAGCGCTTCTGACTCCACATTTGACAAGTAGGTGAGGTATATATATGTCTTTGTCAACAGTCAAACACTCCTCCTAGTGCCATCACTTGTTGACAGGGCCCAAAGCCACAGTCTAAGCAAAAACAGCAACTTCTCTGTAGTAGGAAATGTTTGTTCTGAAAACGGTGGAAGTGAATGCAAATTACACATATTTTTGTGAAAAATTATATGGTGTATTTTACTTACTTATTTTTAGAGACCCCTGAATTTGATATTTTGGTGTTCATGGTTGCTGATGTCTTTCTCAGAGACATCAAGAACAACTCAGGGGTTCCTCAGTGCTCTGTGTATCGCTTGGGAATGACATATCCATCCTGTGGAATTTGGTATGTGGGCAGGTGGATGTGGCTATCAAAGAGATTTGAGTAGAAGTCCTGAATAATCTTCTCCATTGCCTTTCTGGAAGATGTGATAGATCCATCAGGCGTCGGAGGGCAGTCATCTTGGTTTTATAGTTGGCAAAGGACAGGCGGGCAGTGCAAATGCTTTTCCCTGGCTTCTGTTGCATCTTCCAGTATTTCTGCTCTTCTGTCTTTGAGGTCTTCTTTTCTCACTTCTCTGCACCGTTTAGCAACTTTGGACTTTAGCATTTGGTCTCCTGAGGCTCGCGCCTTGCCACGTTGGCGAATGAGCTCGAGAGTTTCTGAAGACAGGCGTCCTTTTGTGTCTTTCTCTCGGCATTCTTCGCACAATCATGGAGGTGCTGAACCAGTCGATTGTATTCTTCATCCGATGTCGCCAATGATGGTATCTTCCCATGTTGCTGCAATGGTGCCAAAGAGTTCCCAGTTGGTGGTCCTTCTGGGAGTTCTCTTCTCAAACTTTTGCAGCCTTTTCTCCCCCATTGAGGGAAGTAGAATTTTGCACTAAGGAGACGGTGGTCCGATCCTGTTTGGAATTTTGGGACGACAGCTACATTGGTCAGACAAAACCATTAATTGAAGATGATGTGGTCAATTTCATTATGGAACTGTCCGCCAGGAGATTCCCATGTCCAATGTTTTGCTTCAGCTTTCTGGAACTGTGAGTTCCCATGAATGGGTCTTGGTGGACATGATGAACTCAGATAGTCTCTCACCCTGTTCGTTCCATTCTAGGCCATGGGTCCCGATGTGGGAGTTCTTCAGCCGATCTTCTTGGTCCTATCTTGGCATTAAAATCACTGACTATGATCTTGTAGAAGGTGTGATCTTTTTATAGAACTCCTCCAATTCCATGTAGAATTTCCCAACGTTCTCCCTTCTGAAATCCGACATGCCATCTCGCTCGGTAAAGAAGGGAACAGCACCAGGCCCAGACAAAGTCAGACCCGAACACCTGAAGAATCTGCTGTCGGTACTCATCAATACACTAGCTCGACTCTTCACACGCTACCTGTCCGAATGCAAGGTACCCTCCCAATGGAAAACCAGCAGGACAGTTCTTCTGTTCAAGAAGGGAGACATTCATGACATCGGCAACTATCGCCCCATCTGCCTGTTGTCTGTCATCTACAAGCTGTTTACACGAGTCATCCTGAACAGGATTAGCAGAACACTAGATGAAGGACAACCATGCGAGCAAGCAGGCTTCCGGAAAGGATTCAGCACAATCGACCATATCCATATGGTAACCAAGCTCATTGACGTTTGTAGGGAATACATGATGCCGCTCTGCCTCACGTTCATTGATTTACAGAAAGCCTTTGATTCTGTGGACACTGAAGCAGTCATCGAAGCCCTAGCCAAACAGGGTGTTCAAACCCAATACATGAAGATCCTTCGTGACCTGTATTACGGATTCACCACCAGGATCTCACCATTCTACAAAGAAGTGATCATTAATGTGAAAAGAGGGGTTTGACAGGGTGATGCCATTTCACCAAAACTCTTCAGCGCCACCCTCGAGAACATCATGCAACAATTAGAATGGGAAGGAATGGGAGTGAAGATAGATGGTCGGCAACTACACCACCTCCACTTCGCTGATGATATTGTTCTAACAACACCAAACATTAGCCAAGCGGCACAAATGCTGGCTGACTTTGACCGAGAATGTGGAAAGATAGGTCTACAGCTGAATCTAAAAGAAAACTATGTTCATGAAGAATGAACTAGTTCCAGAGGCCCCATTCACTCTCAATGGAACAAACATTTCTGAATGCAGCAGTTATGTGTACCTAGGTCGAGAAATCAACATGATGAATGACCTAAAACCCTGAGCTGCGCAGGAGGAAGAGAGAGCGGCATGGAATGCCTTGAAAGGCATCGAAGAAACAGCTAAAAGGACAAAAGAACCTCCGGCTCCAGGCACATCTCTTTGACTCCACAGTTCTCCGTGCATTAACATATGCCTCAGAGACCTGGGCCCTACGAAAGCAGGATGAGAATGCTATTCGGGTCTCCCAGAGAGGAATTGAAAGAGCTATGCTTGGAATATTACGCCTCACTCAAGTGAGAGAGAAGGAATCCGGAGTTCTGACCTCCACCGCTATTCCAGAATCAGGGATGATGTCTCGTTCGCCAAGGCATCGAAAATCAGATGGGCTGGTCATGTAATGCGATTTGGAGACAACCGCTGGACTAGAGCCATTACCGACTGGATCCCACGGGATGTCAAAAGATCACGTGGCTGCCCACCTACAAGATGGTCAGTCTTCCTTGTAAAGACCCTGAAGGAATGGTTTGAGGTTCTTCATATTCCCTGAATCAACCAGATGCCATTGGGCTACATTGGCACGTGATAGGGTCCAATGGAAGTGTTACTGGCGCCAGCTCGAGTAAATCGATGAATAACGGGATTCAAGTGAAGTGATCAAGTGATCTCTTTAGTGATCAGGATCAAACTCAGGACCGTACACATGTGAGGCATGTGTTCAACTATCTAAGCGACTTACTTGGATCAAGAAGCTCCATTCGGGGTCGAGTGGATATTATATCATATAGGGCATTTGCCTTGCATGCAGTTTATCCAGGTTCAATACCGGGCACCTCATATGGTGCCCCAAGCACCCACCAGGAATAATTCCTGAGTGAAAAGCCAGAAGTACCACCTGAGCATTGCCAGGTGTGGCCACAAAAAACAAACAGAGAAGAAGCTCCTTTCTTTATTGTTAGCAACAGGTCATTTTGCTCCTGAGTGCCTTTCTTTCTGACAACAGACTTAATGAAATTAGTTTAAACTGTCTTCAAATTAAGGAGAAGGCACTCATTTTCTTTTGGAATAACTCTGAGAAGGCAGTTCAAATTTTAATCTTGCTCCCAGTATCTCTCTTTATCCTCAAGGATCCCTTATTCCTGCCTTTTCCCAAGATCATCTCTGGATACAGAAAAAAAGCTAATGTTCTCATAGCATCAGCTAATCAAAGGTTCCAACACTCTGAAAGAAAGCCTTGTTCCATTTATCACTGTGAATTGCCATAAACATTTCATGCTCTGTTCTCGCTTTGAAACAAACAGTGAATGTCTTCCCTCAGCCTGGGCAAGGCCAGCTAAGCTCCTGCAAGAACATCAGCCAGTTAAAGCTATTGGTCAGCATCCTTCCTATCATTGACATTTACATGTTATCACAATTTTGTTGTAATGGTCAACTCAGCCACCCTCAGATTAATTTTAGACTAAATGATTTTCTATATCCCTGAAGCTATCAAGGAATTTGTGGCATTTACACACTTTAGAGAAGAAAGTGGCATAGGGACATTACCTCAGGTTTTCTGTGTCAACAGAGCATGTCACTTTTCTTCATCTGAAACTGCTGACTGGATGTGGAAATCCATGAGTATTGTCTCTGGGACCCAGACAAAATCCCTCG
>JAJIBD010038033.1:0-82194 GCA_021461705.1 Cryptotis parvus | reverse complement strand
AAACAAATTATTAAGATAGATAAAATTATTAGTATACTTTATGGACAAACAGCC
The DNA here is from genome assembly GCA_021461705.1 of Cryptotis parvus. Classification (NCBI taxonomy): domain Eukaryota; kingdom Metazoa; phylum Chordata; class Mammalia; order Eulipotyphla; family Soricidae; genus Cryptotis; species Cryptotis parvus. Next base: position 82,140 of record JAJIBD010038033.1, on the reverse strand, counting down.
CACTGAATGTAAAATATTATTTATTCAATACTCACAGACACAGATACACCTGGCACAGCAAAACCAGCTTTCCCGTTGAACACCCTGCATTCCATGGACCATGAGAGAGACTTCCAACCCAAGTCTACCATCCTGATGGAGCCTCGGAAGAGCCCAGAGAAACCCCCACACCTTGCTGGCAGCGATCTTCAGCATCCACACTCCGCAGTTCTAAGATCTCCACTCAAGAGATTAAGTCAGTCTCCAACCCTGCTTGTCAGATACCCGGCCTACAAGGACCCACCCTGCAGAGACCCGCCCTTCAGAGGACAGTATTTCAAGCCCAGGGAATGCTTGAGCCACAGACACAGATACACCCGGCAGAGCAGAAACCAGCTTTCCCTGTTGCGCGCAGCCGCACACCTCCAAATTACCATGAATATTCTACCCACCCCTCTGAGAGAGCCCCACAAGATAAATGAGAGTATAGCGCCACACGACAGAGCCTGGCAAGCTGTCCAATGTGTGTTCAATATTGCCAACACCAGTAACAAAAATGTTTATTTTCCTGACCCCGAAAAAGCCTTTAATACGGCAGCAGTAAGAAAGGTGAACAAGCAGTGCCTAATAAAATTTCATGGCGATCCTAGGCTGCCAAAACGAAGAAGGACTAAAATGACTGTCTGTACTTTCAATGCACGTACACTGGCATCAGAAGCATATATTGAGGATCTGATGGTGCAAGCAAAAAAGATCAAGTATGACATCATTGGTCTGACTGAGACAAGGAGGTGTCAGTCGCATCATGCTGTGTTTGACACCAGAGAAGAATTGTTCCTTGGAACATGTGACAAAAGAGGAGTAGGTGGCATTGGTGACCTTGTCAACAGGAACATGGCCATCAACATTGATTCATTTGAATGCCTAACAAACTGGATAGGACGATTCCACTTGAAGAGATGTGGCCCACTGCCAGCAATTTCTATCTTCATTGTCTACGCACCAACATCCACATACAAAGAAGATGAAATTGAGAAATTCTGCATGGATCTGGAGGAGTTCTATAAAAAAGATCACACCTTCTACAAGGTCATAGTCGGTGATTTTAATGCCAAGATAGGACCGAGAAGATCGGCTGAAGAACTCCACATCAGGACCCATGGCCTAGAATGGAACGAACAGGGTGAGAGACTATCTGGAGTTCATCATGTCCACCAAAACCATTCATGGGAACTCACAGTTCCAGAAGGCTGAAGCGAAACGTTGGACATGGGAATCTCCTGGTGGACAGGTTCCACAATGAAATTGACCACATCATCTTCAATCGGCAGTTTTGTCTGACCGATGTTGCTGTCATCCCCAAATTCCAAACAGGATCGGACCACCATCTCCTTCATGCAAAATTCTACTTCCCGCAACGAGGAGAAAAAGGCTGCAAAGTTTAAGGAAGAGAACTCCCAGAATGACCACCAACTGGGAACTCTTTGGCACCATTGCAGCAACATGGGAAGATACCATCATTGACGACATCGATGAAGAATACAACCGACTGGTTCAGCACCTCCATGATTTTGCGAAGAATGCCGAGAGAGGGAAAGACACAAAAGGATGCCTGTCTTCAGAAACTCTTCGAGCTCATTTGCCAACATGGCAAGGCATGAGCCTCAGGAGACCAAATGCTAACATCCAAGCTTGCTAAACAGTGCAGAGAAGCGATAAAAGAAGACCTCAAAGACAGAAGAGCAGAAATACTGGAAGATGCAGCAGAAGCCAGGAAAAGCATTCGCGACTGCCCGCCTGTCCTTTGCCAACTATAAGACCAAGATGACTGCCCTCCGACGCCCTGATGGATCTATCACATCTTCCAGAAAGGCAATGGAGAAGATTATCCAGGACTTCTACTCAGATCTCTTTGATAGCCACGTCCACCTGCCCACATACCAAATTCCACAGGATGGATATGTCATTCCCAAAGTTCTCCCTTCTGAAATCCAACATGCCATTTCGTCGGTAAAGAAGGGAACAGCACCAGGCCCAGACAAAAGTCAGACCCGAACACCTGAAGAATCTGCCATAGGTACTCATCAATACACTAGCTTGGCTCTTCACACACTACCTGTCTGAATGCAAGGTGCCCTCCCAATGGAAAACCAGCAGGACAGTTCTACTGTTCAAGAAGGGAGACATTCACGACATCGGCAACTATCGCCCCATCTGCCTGTTGTCCGTCATCTACAAGCTGTTTACACGGAGTCATCCTGAACAGGATTGGCAGAACACTAGATGAAGGACAACCATGCCAGCAAGCTGGCATCCGGAAAGGATTCAGCAAAATCGACCATATCTACACAGTAACCAAGCTCATTGAGGTTTGTAGGGAGTACAAGATGCCGCTCTGTCTCATGTTGATTGATTTAAAGAAAGCCTTTGGTTCTGTGGAGACTGAAGCAGTCATCGAAGCCCTAGCCAAACAGGGTGTTCAAACCCAATATATCAAGATCCTTCATGAGCTGTATTATGGATTCACCACCAAGATCTCACCATTCTACAAAGAAGTGATCATTGATGTCAAAAAGAGGGGTTCGACAGGGTGATACCATTTCACCAAAACTCTTCAGCGCCACCCTCGAGAACATCATGAGAGAATTAGAATGGGAAGGAATGGGAGTGAAGATAGATGGTTGGCAACTACACCACCTCCACTTCGCTGATGACATCGTTCTAATAACACCAAACATTAGCCAAGCGGCACAAATGCTGGCTGACTTCGACCGAGAATGTGGAAAGATAGGTCTACAGCTGAATCTAAAGAAAACCATGTTTATGAAGAAATGAACTAGTTCCAGAGGCCCCATTCACTCTCAATGGAATAAACATCTCTGAATGCAGCAGTTATGTGTACCTAGGTCGAGAAGTCAACATGATGAACGACCTAAAACCTGAGCTGCACAGGAGGAAGAGAGCAGCATGGAATGCCTTCAAAGGCATCGAAGAAATAGCTAAAAGGACAAAAAAACCTCCAGCTCCGGGCACATCTCTTTGACTCCACCATTCTCCCTGCATTAACATACGCCTCAGAGACCTGGGCCCTACGAAAGCAGGATGAGAATGCTATTCGGGTCTCCCAAAGAGGAATTGAAAGAGCTATGCTTGAAATATCACGCCTCACTCAAGTGAGAGAAGGAAATCCGGAGTCCCTACCTCCGGTCGCTATTCCAGAATCAGGGACACTGTCTGGTTTGCCAAGGCATCGAAAATCAAATGGGCTGGACATGTAATGCAATTTGGGGATGACCGCTGGACTAGAGCTGTTACTGACTGAATCCCATGGGATATCAAAAGATCACGTGGCCGCCCACCCACAAGATGGTCAGACTTCCTTGTCAAGTCCCTGAAGGAACGGTTTGAGGCTCTTCATATTCCTGAGTCAATCAGAAGCCATTGGGTTACACTGGCATGTGATAGGGTCCAATGGAAATGTTTCTGGCGCCTGCTCGAGCAAATCGATGAATAACGGGGTTCAAGTGATCAAGTGATCAAGTGATACAATACCCATCTGATAAGAGTTAATAGCAAAGATATATAAGGCACTGGTAGAACTTCAGCAAAAAAAAAATCCAACCTTATCAAATATTGCAGAGAACAAATAAGCAGACAGAAACAGAAAGAAGTTTTCTTGAAGAAATACAAATAGCAAAAGGCACATGAAAAACTCTTCTGCATCACTTATCATCAGGGAGATGAAAATCAGAACAACAATGTAGCATCATCTCACACACAGACACTGGCACACAACCAAAAGAATCAGAGCAGAAAAGGGACTCTCATTCATTGTTGGTGGGAAAGCCGACACCCCAACCTTTTTAGAAAGCAATGTGGCACTCTTTACAAGGTTAGAAATTGAGCTTCCACTTAACCAGCAAAATGACTGGATAAAAGAAACTATGTTACATCTACACAATGGAATACTATGCAGCCACCAGAAAATCATGAAATTCACTTATAAATGGAAGAATCTGAAGAGTACCAAGCTGAGTGAAATTAGTCAGAAGAGAGACAGACATAGAATGATTGCACACATACTGGATTAAAAAAAAGCAAAACAGTTATTATAGGATAAAATATACTAGAAATATGTTAAGAAAGAGAAAGAGAGGTAATAAGCAAGTGTTTGAGAGAGTACAAGGGCTCCTCCGGAGTAGATAAATTAAGAAATTGAAGACACTTGTTCCTGCTAGAACATAGCCTTGAAAGACTAAGCTCTGAAAACTTTCATAAGAAGCTTTTATACAATTCTTCTAAATTATTTTCCTGGAACTTTTCAGGGAAACCCTGACCACCTCCAGATGTACTCCAAAACACAAAAACACAATTATTAAGATATATAATCCAATTAGTGTATTTTATACACTTTACTGTATATGTGACTTTCCTTAAATAAAATGAAAAACAAAAGGATAGATTTTAGTCCCCTTTCTTTAATCTCTACTTTGAAAATCTTTATTTAACTTTCCCCTATTTTTCTCATTTTTCCCTTCATATCTTTACTAGAAAGTGATGAGAGATTGAAGAATCAATTATTTAAGCTCAAAAAGAACAATCTGGGATTCCATCTTTATTGAGTTAGGTACGAAATGAAACATACTTCAAAGTGTTGCATAGGGGAGGTCCCTGGCAATAGACTTTTTTGAAACAATAAAATTTAAGAAAAGATCATTCAGCCAGAAGTAGAACAAAGGCATGTGGACTGCATCCCTTTGAGATGCAAATCCTGAGCTCTTTGGAGATGGAGAAACCTAGACACCTTTCAGATGCAGAGAAAAGGGGAACCTACAGAAGAATCTATGAGACTATGAACACACCAGCAATGTACGAGGGGTGCGATTGTGCAAAGACCAGCAACAGTGCAAAGCTTTCTTGTGACAAAGCCCAGAATAACATTTATGTACACAGTGAACTCCAGTATAAAACCACCTGGAGGAAGTAAAACTACTCATGAAAGCCACTTGGGACTTACTCTCTTAAGCCAATGTTCTCACATGCTTGCTTTGGTGCTGTGGAGACTCCTGTGCCTAAAATGTATTTCTCTTTCTCTGCCTCACATCTTTCTCATCCCTTACATCTTTCTAAGTAAATTGTATTCAATAAAAACTATCTTGCTTGGGACCAGAGCAGTAATACTGTCGGGGGCGCCGCGGGGTCCCCGACAGTGTCAGGACAGAGGTTGTCTTCTACCTCCGAGGGCGCCGGGAGAACAGATGAAAACTCACGAGTCCGGTGCAGTTCCAAAAAATGGCTTTTGATAGTACAAAAGCTCTTCCACAGCACTAGAAGATGGAGCAAAAGGCCAAAGAGCAAAAGACCAAAGCCAAAAGCCACAGGAGCCAAAAGCTGAAGGCTGAGGAACCAAAAGGCAAAAGGTAAAAGGTGAAGGGGCCTCAAGTCAGCCCCTTATATACACCAAAGTAATTCAATCGGGAGGTTGTCATGCCAACAAAGAACCCTAAACAGAGTGTAGTGCCACACCCTATTGTAGGTATAAACAAAGGTTACACCAAGGACTAATCCCGAGATTATCTCTTATGTAAAACACTGGAGAGAGAGGGGCTGATATAAAGTAATACATCTTAACTTCATGAGCTTCATGTAATCTAGATGGTACCCACAAGGTCCTTCTTATTATTATCTGCACCAGGGTGATTCTGAGTATCTTGTTCTCATGTACTGAAAGGGTCATACTCGCCTGCTTAGAGCAAACTAGTATGATCCTTCCTATAGTCTTCCTTTAGTCTCAGCGTAGCCAGGGTGGTAGTCTCCTGGTAAATTCTAACTGTCCCACGTTGGGTGCAGTGGGTATAAAGAGGAGCTGTGCCCAATCTAGAAAACATAGAAGTCTTAGTAGATGTATAAGTCAGAAGTTATTCAATCAAGGTGACTTCTGTAAGTGCCACACCCTCTAGCAGTGTTTACATAGAAGAGAGATCTCATTACAATGAACATTGGCTTAAATAAGATTAAGCTGGGAGTGAGCAAAACAACAAAACTCCCAGATTAGCTAAACATGTCCTCCAACATAATACAGCTGGTAAGGCTCTTGCTTTGCACTTGGCTGAGCCATATTGATCCCCCCCCCAAGCCCCCCACACCCCCACCAACCTGGTCCACCCTATTCCTGAGTTTGCCAGAAGTTATCCCTGAGCACAGAGTCAGGAGTAAGTCCTGTGTAAGTGTTTTCTCCAAACCCAAAAATATAAACAAACAAGTAAATAAATAAAATATATTCCAGAATAGTGTCAATCAGGGTGTGGGGGTATAGCTCAGGGGTAGAGCATTTGACTGCAGAATAGTGTCAATCAAGTTTGCTATCCACTTCTAACTTAATTATTAATGTAACAAATTTTAATGTAATTTACAAATAATTACATAAATATTTGGCATTGATTGATGTAAGGAATGCAAAGCTCCCTTTTTAATTGCATAAAACATTATTTCCATATCTATATATGTATATTATATATAATAAGATGGAACAAAATGCAGTTAATGTTTGAATAAAAATGTCTAAAAGTAATAGGACTAGCAACAGGTGACCAAATGCCTAATTCTTTTTACTCCATTTAATTAAAAATAATTTCAAGTGTTGGCCACTTGCAAATGATTCAAATATATTTGCACTGAAATTCTGACTACAGGATAAAAATGAAACAAGTATATTGTCAAGTCAAGTTCTCAATAATCTTATTTTTCATGCTGGTGAAGTGTGGTAGTTAAAAGTACAGAATTTGATATCTTAATAAGTCTACTTCAACCACTTTCTTGCTAAGTGATTATTATAAAGTTTTTAAGCCTTCCTGAGTCTCAGATTTTTATTAAAAATTAATAGCAATGTAATTTTTAAAATATGATCTAATCTGTTAGAATGTTATATACAGGAAATACTCAACAATATTAACAGTCATAATTACTTAAAACTTTAAAAAATAGATAGAGGTAAAATATGTCCAATTTTGGTTCTACATATGAATTTAAAAATGTCTATAGAATCTTTATTTTTTCATTATTAATTTTTCTAAATTGAGAGTCTGAGTTGAAGACAACATGTTTATTGCACTAGGTAAAACATTAAGGTGTTTTATTTCTACAAAGAAAAACATATTTACAAAAGTCTTTGAAACTTGATTATTTCCCTTTATTTCCCCAGTGACAAATAACCAAAAATATCAGATCAGCACCAATGATTGATAAGAAATCATTGGTCCATTTGGATGTTTCTATTATCCTCTTGCACATTAAATTGGTTTCCCATGACTATAAAAGTGCCCTATGATGAAAGCTATAAATCCTCAGCATAATACAAAGTAATCATCAATTACTGGGATCAGTACCAAAGGATCTCTCTATGTTCTAGGTGAGTTTACTTGTACATCTGGGAATTGGCTAGCTAAAGGCTGACCTAAGAGGAGTGTGCCTAGACTGACTGGGAAGATTCAGTTCTACTCCACATAGATCTTATCATTCAAGTCAGCTCAGATATGTTTATGCCATGTTGATGGCAGAGGGAAAAAGGTCAGGTGGGATTGTACCAGCATTTTCCCAAGTGCCTGTCTTTTAAATATTAGCAATCGAAGCAGACATGTACCTGAGCTTGAATCAAGAGTAAAATATGATTCTGAGGACATAAAGATAACTTATTTTTTTTCATAGTCTTTGACATAAAAATAAATTACATACATATATATAACTAAATATCTTCGACTCTAAGAAACATCTTGCAGAAGCTGAATCCAATAGTAAAATTCATGTTCTCTGGAAAGATCAATAGTGTAAATATTATGGAAATACAGTAAAGAACAATGAAGGACCATGCATTTAGAATCAAAAATTACACAAGCTAATCAAAAATAAGAAATAAAAGATGACATTTGGCAGCCTTGGTTCTTTATGTTTTCTCCATCTCTTCTATTTTGCTATTATTGCTCTCTGTGATGAATACTTGACATTTAATGTGTTGATTTAAAAAAGAAAACTTTGAATTTTGTGCCTACTTCTCTTTGTGAGTCCATTTTTCCTCACATGGTTTACAATTTCTCCTCCCTTTCGCTGTACTGTGTACCCTTAAGCCTTTGTTTCTTAATGTTCTCAAAACCCTTCAATGGTTCTTTGGTCTTTTATTTCTCTCTTCCTTTATTCAGAGTATCATGGAAAGCAGTATATTAGCTTATATAAACTAGATTTTACCCTTTCTGTTTAAGAGAAATTTAATTGAAAGCTTCACTCTAAGCCAGAAAGATAAAAGTGTAAATGAAAGCATTTATCTTATATGTTAATTTTGTATATGTGGAATCTGTTTCATCTCCCTCCTTTATGGTTTTATTGTGAAATGAACACCTCTACTATAATTTTTTTTAAATGAAATGGGAGTTTGAAAGAAAACTATGAGTGGTTAGAGACAGATACTATGACTGCTTTGGCTTTAATAGTTGAGAAGTTCAAAATGAAAGGAAAACTGGGCAACAGAGTAGAGATGTTGGGTAACAGATATTATCAGCTTTTTGCTTATTTATTTATTTGTTTATTTGTTTTTACTTTGGTATTTGGGCCACACCTGGTGCTGCTCAGGGCTTACTCTGGCTCTGCACTCAGGGATCACTCTGATGCTGCTGGGGTATCATAAGAGGTGCTGAAGATGCAGAGTGCAAGACAAATAAATATCTTATCTACTGTACTATTGCTCCAGCCCCAGCTATCCGATTCTTTTCATCCGAGATATCATGTACTTTAGCCTTGTACGAATTCACCTAATAAACATGGGAATATACAAAATTTGAAACTAATCCATGACTCCCATGCTCCATCATGTGATGACACAGGCACCATTAAAACTTGGGTATAACTTTAAGTTAGAACTATAAATACAGTCAGAACTATATAAATATAGTTCAAACTTAAGTTAGAACCATAAATACAGTCTAACAACTGAAAAGAATAAAAATTATCCTCTTTATTTCTTTAATTATATGACTACCAGAACTTTCAACTCAGTACAAGTAAATTGAACTTTCTCCAGCTTGAGTACTTATTAAAAGGCAAGTGTTGAATAAAACTAAGCTCATATCCCACTGACTTATAAAGTTGAATGGCAGAACAATAAGCAAGTAGACTTTTTTTAAATCTACTTATTTAAGGAAAAGTGATTTTTTTTTCTCCCAATCTACTCCTTTTCATTTTGAAATATTCAAGAACCTTACTTTCTCATACTCCATTTCCCTACAATAGTACAATAGGTCAGAGCTATTTGGAACATATTTGGCTTATATCATCTATATATTTCAGCTCAACAGACAGCTCCCTAGGAGTTCCCAGAGCTAATTCCACTCCCTACACCCAGCTTGCCTATCTTGTTTCAAACGTCACTGGCTTTTGTATAAACTATTACACTGCATGTGCCATACTTCAAAATATGAGTTCTGAATCATAAAACTGATTTTTATTATTTTACTCCCCCTGACTAAGAGCTGTTTTGTTTTTAATTAGAATATTGTATCACTTCCTAACTCTTTATATATAAGAACTAAACAGGAGCGGGCGGAACTATAGCACAGTGGGTAAGGGGTTTGCCTTTTGCGGCGTGGCCGTCCCAGGTTCAATCCACATTATCCCATATGGTCCCCTGAGCACCGCCAGGAGTAATTCCTGAGTGAAGAGCCAGGAGTAACCCTGAGCATCGCCGGTTGCAACTCAAAAAGAAAAAAAAAAAAGAAGAACCAAACAGGAGAGAAGCAAAAATCTGTTATGGCCCCTTCTACTAAATGAAGCAAAAAGCTTCAGATAAATTCATGGGAATGTAAAGGATGCCTATTGCTTTTTGTCAATGTTTTATTTTCTGATATTCTTGGTTTATAGTTTCCTTCCTGTATGCAATTATGTGAGAAAATGTGAGGCTGGAGATGATAAGATAAGCAAATTATAGTGATATAAATGGATAAGTATGCCTTTGAAAATAGATAATATGGAAGACATAGAATGAAATAAAAACATAAAGACATAATACCTAGGACTTAATATAAGAACAATGTAAGAACTAGGACTTAATATTTATTGCTTCAATTTGATTTTTCCCTGCCCTTCCTCTGTTGCTGTTTCTATTTTAATGTTTTAATGACACATGTTTGGTTCTGGGGCTCACCAAAGATCATATTCCACATAGCTGCAAATGATCATTGAGGGTCCCACCATAACTGTGATTCTCATACATCTCCCTGCACTGTAGCTGGAAATTGCTTAAAGTGTGAGAATAACAGGCCAGAGAGATAATACAGGGGAAAGGTACTTGCCTTGCACATACATTACCAACACAAATTGAATCCCCAGCTCTACATATAGTCTCATGAGTGCCACCAGAGTGATCCCCAGCACAGACACAGGAGTAAGCCTGTGTACCACACGTTGAGGCCCCAAAACCAAACAGTTTGGGGACCATAGATAGCAGAAATACCAGACAGTAACAGCAGAACTGCCAGAATCATGCTGAGGACATGCTGCGGCACCAGGACCAAACACGGGAACTCAAATACGCAAAGACAAATGCTTTAGCCACTAAGCCAGGTCCCATTCCCACAGGGATGAGTTTATAAACTAAGAAAATAATCTGGGTTATTGAAGACATAGATGCACTAATCATATTTTTTCTAAAAGACAGGTTTTACTCTACACATAGGAAATGCCTTTGAGAAGCACTTTATTTCCCACTCACTTAAAAAAAAATTTAATATACACCAAAGCCCCTATATCACAACTTGGGCAATAGCAAAAGCTTTAAAATCGTGAAAGAAAAAGGAATGTGAGAGAAACTTTTCCCACTCAAAAGAGAAGGCAACAAATTGGAGTCAGACAAACACAGACTTTAAACTTGACCATCATTTATAGCTAGAAAAAGTGCACAAGTCGCTTAACTACACTGAGTGTTAATGTTGACTCATTGAAAGCAGGAATGACAATCTCTATCACATGGGAGTGCTACATGGGCTAGAATGTTACATGCCATATGTTTGACATGCTGCTTGGCACTTTTCTCAAAAAATGGCATGTACAGTTAGGATTACCAGCATCATTTGAAAAGTCTAGTATCAAAGCAAAGTAACCCCATACCCAAACCAAAGGCAATCATAGTCTGAATTACATTATTATGGCTAAGGAAAGAGATATTATCAGAAAATTCTAGGTAGAAGTCACCATGTTATGAAATACTTTAAAATCATTATCAAAGCCTTCATACAGTGTACACATTCTATAGAGGGGAAATATGATCTTCAGCATTTATGCTATTAAACACTACCATTTTTCTGTATTGCATTGTTTGCAGAAGTAACTTGCTGAGAGAAGTTCTGGGAGAAAAGTGCAGAGTATCTGTTTCACGGCGAATGGGTTTTCATTATTTGAAAGACCTCTGCTGAAGTGTTGAGAGCATGTGCCTCAGTGAATCTTGCTTGACATAGTGGCCTAGGTGACTTAGAGGTGTTTTTGCAACCTGTGTTTTGGCAGAGCCATAACTTCCAGCCTCTTTTAAAGCCCCAAAGGAAAAAAATATCCTGACCAAACAACTTAAAAGAAGAAGAGAAAATGCTTTTCCCAGTAAACATGGAGTGAACAGACCAGTGTTTGTGAGGAACCCATAAACTCATCCAGAGAGTGTGTGTCAGAACACCAGGTACTTCATTTCCAAGACATGCTGTACTTGGCTTTTCCATCTTTAGCAAATATCATGTATCCGGCAAAGGACAGCATGTTCACAGAACCATTGGTTTTATTTCAAGCTGTCTGGAAGAGCAGAAGGTTGACTTGATGGGTTCTATATGTATGTTAATCCCCCAAGAGTCTTTTTATCCTTTTCTTTTCCTTTTTTGCTTAGGAAGTGAATTCTGTGTCTTGAAACCAAACCCAGAACTCATTATGGCCAATGCACAACTCTAATCCACAGGGGTCTGTCCTAGCCAACGCTAATAATGTTTTCTAATGCATGGGCCTTTAGGCAGTCCTTGTTACTCAATTCAGAGACTGGATCAAATTTGAGGAGTTGGGATGAAGATGTAGAACTAGACTATTAAGATCTGTTTTATAATATTATGATTTTAAGTTATGTGGAGCATATAAATACAAGAATCACCTGCACCTGCAAAAAATTTAGTTTTGTATTATGTTTCTTGTTCTTCATTTCACTTCTTTTTTTCTGATAGGCACTTCCAGATTAATATTAGCAAATGTATTTGAGATTATATCCAGCAATATTCAGCATGTTGTTGCAGGGAGTCAGTTCATTAAGTAGCTATTTCTAATGATGTGTCAAATCAAGTAATTGTGAAAAATACTGATCAGAATCCTATTTGGTATATAGTACTGCATCTCAATGAAGTGACTCTAAATGACATGCACACTGTTGAGCCATATGTTGATTCTCTATTTGACAGTTTAAGTAAAAGTGTCTGATCTATTTTACATTCAACCCAGTATTGTGTGAGAGCTCCAATTTCTCAACATCCTCACTATAATGTTATTATTTTCTTTTTTGTTATAGCCACTCAGGTATATGAAGCAAGATCATATGACTTAGCTTAGCACTTCTCTACTGATTAATGATAATGAGCATCACGTTATGTGCTAACTAGTGTGACCTTTGTCTTAATTGTTTTTTTAAAACCCATGTTTTGGATAATAATTTCTTGTTTCTTATAGGCTTAACAATTAATAAACTTCAGAATGTATGCTGAAGTTTTAACATTTAGAAAATAACAATAGTTTGGTCACACCAAACTCTCTTGAGCCTTGACAATTGTATTATCTATTCCAGGAAATATGACCCTTCCTGCCACTCATAACTTCATTCCTCTGCATTGCATATTACATATGCCACAAATATTTGTATCCCAATGCTATCCTGTATTTTATTTTCATATATTTTACATGCCAAATATGAGGATCCAAATTTGAATTCAAATCTCGTCCCATGTTAAATTCAAATAACCTGCTGGAAGGACATGTAGTAGCTAATTGTCAGCAAAACGTCTGTGTGTAGGCATTATGCTAACCATTTATTTGGCTCCTGGACTTGGAAATTGTGCTTTATTTTTTGTTAATTAAATACATCCAATTTTCTAAAAATTTAGTGTGCTAAAAGAAAAGTATGACTTAAAAATCAAGAAGCACAATTATCTCTGAGAATGTATTGTTCAAAGCAGTTTGTTGAATATACGTATCTCTCATTATAAACTAGAATTGCACAATACATGTATCCCCTAGTCTTCTAGACGTGTTTTAGCTATTCTAAGATTATAAGATTGCTTCTACTTTCCTTTACAAGTTTTCTTTGTACCTTATGGTTAAACTTATTCTTTCCACTGATGAAGTTAAGAGCCTGTTTAGAATCATTTTGTATCTATTTGGTTTATTTACCCTTTCCATTTTCATCTCACTGTTTTCCATCTCAAGATCATTCTCCTTGATAAGAGTGAGAGAGAAACGGCAAAGTGTCTGCCATAGAGGCAGGCTGAAAGAGGGGGAGGGAATCAGGGGACATTGGTGGTAGGAAAGCGGCACTGGTGGAGGGATGAGTGCTGGAACACTGCATGAATGAAACCCAAACATTAACATCTTTGTAATTTTATATCTCACGGTGGTATAGTAAAAAATAAAAATAATAATAAAATAAAAAAAGAAATGTAAGTGGATATGTCTCTTGGTTGAGAATATTATTTATATCCTCAAAACTATTAAGCTTTATTATTTTTCTGTTATAAATAAGCTAAAAGTTGCTATTATAAAATGTGCTGAGTAAATGAAAAATATATTTAATATTGAATGTTTAATTTTATTTCCCAAATGAGGTCCATAATAAAGTTTTGTTCTCCATATCCTTTGAAAAAAAAAGATCATTCTTCTTGATGGAAAAAAAAGAAAATAAGATGAGCAGGTAAGCTTTTTAGTAATCCAAAACTGCACCTCATGTTTGGAATGAGGGCCCATTTTATTTTTATGTTTAAAAATAAAAACTTCAAATAACATGAAAAATAACCCAAAAACTTTTTTGTACTATCAATGTTTTTATAATATGCTTCTTGATATCCACTTTTTGAGATGATGCCATCCATGTGCTCTGGTTATTTTTTTGCTTGTTTGTTTTGGGACCGCACCCAGTCGCGTGGTCAGGGCTTCTTCCTGGCTCTGTGCTCAGGGATCACTCCTGGTGGGGCCCAGTGTACCATATGGGTGCTGGAGATAGAACTCAGGTAAGCTGAGTGCCAGGCAAGTGCAAATACCCACTGTACTATCTTTCCAGCCCCGACTTGCACTTATTCATAAAGGTGAGGCTATATGTGAAATAATCTGCCAGATGCACTGCCCATTGTTGGACATGGGAGTAGCTGACATTCTCACTGTCATCTTCTCTGCCCTTACTAATAATCTATTGCCATCATCCTTTTTTTTTTTTTTTTGGAAATAGCTCCTTTAAAATACGAAATGTTGTGCAACTCTAAGGCCTTTTTAAAAACAACACAAACCTCTAATAACTCAATAAACTCCTGACTGACCATCATCACTAATATATCACTGTAAATTGCTTGTCTGTATTCCCATAAGAACTGGGCTTCTAGTAAAAACTTTGAAAAGAAATACTATATTTTCAACAAGCAGGAGGAACAAATTAAAAATTGGCTCCCATTTCTAAAGCTTTAAGTGAGTACACACTGTGCTTTCAAAAGATCTTGTAGAAGATATTTAGACAGGAAAGTTGATCCCACAGGTGCACAGATTGTGTGATCACAGGCTTTGACCAAAGGAGTAGGAGAGGGAGAGAACCAGTGGGCTATGGAGGTGAGGTAGAGGGAAGCTACCTTGGAAAACTGGGTATTTCAGTACCTAATCTCCTTATGACTTATACCTAGTCTCATAAGGAGACTAGGTACTGAAATACGTGTTCCTGGAGTGAGCATATGTCATTGGGCTACACTAGCACACAACAGGGACAAGTGGAGACATTACTGGCGCCTGCTCGAGCAAATCCATGAGCGACGGAAGACAAGTGATAAGTGACATGTCATAAGGAGGAATTAAAGCACACAAATGAAAATTCCTGGGCCGGATTGAAAAAAAAAAAGACTGCTGCAGGGTGGGTGTCGATGATCTGGGCTGTGATAGTCTGGTCTGCTGGGTGGAGTTGGGACGAGAGGGAAGTCTGGATGTGGAAAATGGCGGCCCCCCATGGAGTAGGGGGGGTCGTCTGGCTTGTTGTGAGGCTCTGCTGGGGTGGCAGTCCAGGGCTAGAACCCGCCATGCCTCCCGGGCGCCTCATGAGCAGATGGACACAGGGATTTTTTTTCAGTCCGCCCAGGTATGCTGAACCAGAGACTCTCAGACATGGAGGAGAAAAATACTTCAGAAATAGCATAAAGTCTGCACCCCCTTTATTTTGTTCAGGATTGGGGGAAGGAGACATTCCTGGCAGTCCTCCAGGCTTTCTCAAGGGTCATTCCTGATGGTGTTCAGGTAACCAAATGTGGTACTAGGGATCTAACCAGCTCACAATTAAAAAAATGTAAAGAATGATCCCAATGTTTCTGGTTGATCTGATATTTTTCCATTACTCTTTTGTTTTTCTATATTTAACTCTCTTAGATTTGGGCTACATTTAGTTATAGTATTGTAGGCAGGCAGACAGGGGTCCCGTCATGGCAATGAATTCTTGCCCTAAGTCTGTCCAAAGTCACCTTTTGGAACCAGGAACCAAGACTTGATAAGACCCATAAATCAACAACAAACCCTGAGGGAGCTGGATCAACCTTTCTCTGCCCAGCCCTTAATCGGGCTACATTCCAGGACAGAAGATCTACCAGGGACAGAGGTCAAGAAAAGATTTTCAAAGAAGACCACTCCCAAAGTATTGCTAGGGCCCTTGATAAGGGCCCTAGCAACCTAGGTTGACTCCCCATATGGGAGTATCTTGGGAAGAAATCTATAAAAGCTGTCCTGACCAAAGGACAGCGCACACATGCTGCATGGACACACATGCTGCCTGAGTCCACGTGGCTGAGCACATGTGGTGCCCGAGCATGGGTGTTGCCCGCATCTTCCCTCTTGAGATGTGTACTCTCTCTCACTTTCCCTCCTCCTTCCCTTTTCTAAAACCTCCTTAATAAAATCTGTAAAAGTTCACTGCTTGTTGACTCCTGAAAATTCTTTTCTGAAGGAAGATAAGAACCTTGGGGCAACCCTGGGTAAGGCCTAGTTTTCCTTCCAGGAAGGGTAAGGCCTGAGTTTCCCTTCCTGAAAAGAGCAATTCCTTGCTCCAACCTGAGTCCGTGGCTCCCCAAGAAATCTCAGGTGGTGGCGATCAACTCCTGTGCCTAGAGATCAAGCAGACATCAGGTGTGGCTTGACGGCCACCTCTTGGGGCTGGTGGGGCTCAGGTCCACACCGTGCAGGGGCTCATCACAGACTTTATCAGTCCTTAGCCTGCCCAGTGGGTGTCCTGGGGGGCAGAGGCAGCTGGAGAGAAATTGACCATCTCTCTCCCCTTCTGGCCTCACATAAGCCACCCGTGAGGCCCACCTGCATCAATAGCTATAGAAAATTTTATCTCTTACATATTCTCAGAGCAGAAATCTGAGGCTATACTTTGATCAGTTTATATAATGATTTTGATTTATTTTTAGCTTGTTTTAATGATGGAACACCAAGTTGTTCACTCTGAATCTCACCTTGTAATTTGGTTTCCGCTTTTCATTTACATCTATCCAAAGGCCAATTCTCAAGGGCTTTGCTAACTATATTTGCTCATATCACTTTTTGTCTACATACTTTTTAATGAAAGTCACATGATTATAGCCTTGAAAAGTACTTTCAAATTTAGAGTAATTTCGGTGAAGAAGAAAATATATAGGAATCTACTATTAGGCAGTAGAAAAAAAATTGTTGATGAAACCATTTCTAAAATAATTTTTTTCTGAAGCCTAGTAAAAAGACTATTCTATTTGTATGCACAGATTTCTATTTCAAACAAAATAGGAAGCAAACCATCAACAAAACACATTAGACAAAAAGTCAATTACATTCAGATTGGAAACCTCTTTACCATGAGCATACCAGGACACACTTTCAACATATGTCACTATCACTATCTTCCCGTTCATCATCTATTTGCTAGAGCGGTCACCAGTAATATCTCCATATGTCCTGTCTCATGCTAGGAGAACCCAAAGTCATCCGCTTGCTCCAGGAACATAAAGAGCCTCAAACCATTATATTAGGTCACGGGAATAACCTAATATAAATGTTACTGGTATTTGGCATATCAAATATGACACGAGCAGCTTGCCAGGCTTGCTATGCGGGTGGCATACTGTTGTAGTCATCTCTAAATAAAGCATTTATTAATGAACCGTGCGGCTGCTAGCCAGGCTGTGATAGTCTGGTCTGCTGGGTGGAGTTGTGACTAGAGGGAAGTCTGGATGTGGAAAATGGCAGGCGCCATGGAGTAGGGGGTCGTCTGGCTTGTTGTGAGACTCTGCTAGGGTGGCAAGCCAGGGCTAGAAACCTCCATGCCTCCTGGGCACCTCATGAGGGGCTGAGCACAGAGAGAGCAAGTATCAGCTCTGCCCCATGTCTGAGAGTCTCTGGTTCAGCATACCTAGGCCGGATTGAAAAGAAACTGCTGCAGGCTGGGTGTCGATGATCGGGGCTGTGATAGTCTGGTCTACTGGGTGGAGTTGTGACGCAGAGGGAAGTCCGGATGTGGAAAATGGCGGGCCCCATGGACCAGGGGGAAATATTTAGAGTTTATCACTTAGGTCTCTTTGTGTGTATTCAATGGTGAGTTTTAATCTGCCATTACCATTTCCAACATTTAATAAAGCACTGATATCTATTTATATCCTATTAATGAATGCAGTCATTCTATATCTATCCTTTTCCTTCTGACTAATTTCACTCAGCATGATAGTCTCCATGTCCATCCATTTCAACATATGTATAGATTAAAATTTCATCTATACATATGAAATATGTATACATTTTTCAACATATATATAGATTAATTACAGGTAATTCTTAGGTACCATATAAGAACTCAACTAAATTTTGTTCAGTTTGACACTATTTAAAGGAAGTAAAAGTTTCCACAAGTTAAAAACTCAGTTTCAGAAATTCAAAAGATCATCAGAAATTACTATGAGAGCCTATATGCCACGAAACAAGAGAACCTAGAAGAAATGGGAAAATTCCTGAATTCCTATAGCCTCCCAAGTCTGCAACAACAAGATCTGGAATACCTCAACAAACCTATCTCCATCGAGGAGATGGAATCAGTAATCAAAAGTCTCCCCCAAACACAAAAACCCAGGTCCAGATGGATTCACCAAATTTGAATTCTACCAATCCTTTAAAGAGGAACTACTCCCAATTCTTTTTTAAGCTCTTCCACCAAATTGAAGAAACAGAAACACTCCCAAATAGTTTTTATGAGGCACATATCACCCGGATACCCAAAGCAGACAGAGATGTCACAAAAAAGGAAAACTACAGACCAATCTCCCTGATGAACACAGATGCTAAGATCTTCAACAAAATACTAGCAAATAGAATCCAAAGAGTCATCAAAAAGATTATACACCATGACCAAGTGGGATTCATCCCGGGAATGCAAGGATGGTTCAACATCCGCAAGTCAATCAGCATAATACATCATATCAACAAAAAGAAAAAGAAAAACCATATGATCATATCAATAGATGCAGAGAAGGCATTTGACAAGATTCAACACCCGTTCATGATAAAAGCTCTCTGTAAAATGGGGGTTAAAGGAACCTTCCTCAATATAATTGAGATCTTAAGATCAGGGACAAGACAAGGTTGCCCACTCTCACCACTTCTATTCAATATAGTACTGGAAGTACTTGCCATTGCAATCAGGGAAGAAAAAAGACATTAAGGACATATGGATAGGACGGGAAGAAGCCAAGTTGTCACTATTTGAAGATGACATGATATTATACCTGGAAAACTCTCTACCAAGAGGCTCCTAGAAATAATACATTCCTATAGCAGAGTGGCAGGGTACAAAATCAATACCCAAAAAGTCAATGGCCTTCCTATATGCAAACAGTGAAAGAAAAGAAAGGGACATTAAAGTAACTATCCCATTCACAATTGTGCCGCAGAAAATCAAATACCTAGGAATTAGTTTGACAAAGAATGTAAAGGATCTCTACAAAGAAAACTATAAAAAGTTACTTCAGGAAATAAAAGAGGACCTGAGGAAATGGAGACACATTCCTTGCTCATGGATTGGAAGGATTAACATTATCAAAATGGTAATACTCCTGGAGCTTTATACAGATTCAATGTGGTCCGTATAAAGATACCATGATGTTCTTCAAAGAAATTGAACAAACACTCCTGAAATTTGTATGGAATAATAAACCCCCACGAATAGCTAAAGCAATCCATGGGGAAAAGAAGATGGGCGGTATCACTTTCCCCCAACCTCAAACTCCACTACAGGGCAGTTGTAACTAAGACAGTGTGGTATTATAGAGACAGACCCATAGACCTATGGAATAGAACTGAATATCCTGAAACACACTTCAAATATACAACCACTTAATCTGCGCTATTCACAATAGCTAAAATCTGGAAACAACCTAAATGCCCGAGAACAGAGGACTGGCTAAAGAAACTGTGCTTCATTTACACTATGGAATACTATACAGCTGTCAGAAAAGATGAAATTATGAAATTTACCTGCAAATGGATGGACATGGAGACTATCATGCTGAGTGAAATTAGTCAGAAGGAAAAGGATAGATATAGAATCACTGCATTCATTAATAGGATATAAATAGATACCAGTGTTTTACTAAGTGTGGGGAAATGGTAATGGCAGATTAAAACTCACCATTGAATATACACACAGAGACCTAAGTGATAAACTCTAAATATCTGCAGGGCTAGCCACAATGTGTAAAAGAAGAGGGAGAGAGATGCAGAGACAGAGAGAGAAAAGAGAGAAACGGGGTTACCTGCTATTGAGGCAGCCTGGGGGGTGGGCAGGAGGGGTGGGGTACATTGGTGGTCAAAATGGGGAACTGGTGGAGGGATGGGTGCTGGAATACTGTATTACCAAGAACCAATTATGAACACCTTTGTAATTGTATGTCTCACGGTGGTATAATAAAAAAAAAAAAAAAAACTCAGTTTCTTCCATTTCAGCCTACTACCTGTGCCAGACTAGTTTACATCTTAGATGGTAAACTTCTTACAAAGAATATTGGTCAGGTCTAGTCTATTGGAAGAGAGGTATAGGGCAAGGAATGGCAAAAGGATAAGAAGCATTCTTGCCATCACCGGACCCGTATACTCTCCTAGTCTTCCATATGTCACCCATCAGCAAGTCCTCTGAATACCATTGTCTTTGTTTTATGGAGGTTCATTTATGGAGGTGTCAGGTGTTCCCCTGAACACCTCTCATGAAACTTATGAGTTTATTAGTGAATAAACTCAATCTGCAGTCTCATGCCCCCTCAGGTGATCTGGGGGCCAGGACTAGAAGTACCAACTCTCTAAGCACAGGGTTGTTTCCTTGGAAATAATGTATTCCCCACCCCCCATCCTTAGATGCTTCCTCCCAAAGTCTCTCATTAACATGAAAACACACCTTTATCACGCTTAACACTCAGGAAATGACAAGGTGTACTTTTGTTAAATTTCTTCCTACATTAGCATAGCTGCCTTGGTCTTCAGGCTAGGTGCCTGATGGGGTGTGTGAGTGTCTAGAGACAGAGAGAGACCTTAAGGGGAACTGCCAATTGTAAATCTGCCCACGATTTGCACAACTCAGGCAAACAGTGAGACCAGGACTCAAGCAAATAGAATGTCCTTGGCACTGTGCCAGCCTTGTTCCACTCCCTATAAGTGAGTGGCTCAGAGCGCTGCCAGAAAAGCTGTGAGTTGTGTCTGCCCTAACAGCGCCCCTCCCCCGCCACCCAGCCTCAATACAAACAGGGACTTGAGAGGACTCCAAGACAGAGCCCTTCCAAGGGATGTGAGTCCTAGGCAGCAGGGGGCTGTGAAGAAGGATGAGAGGTTGTGAGTGGCTGGCAATAAAGAAGGTCAAATCCTCCACACTGGTTTCCTTTGGTTCCAGGATTGAAACCTCCCTGGGAAACTCACAGGCAGTGAAATGGACAGAATTAAGCTTCCTACATAAGGCTTAGGGAACTGTGAGTCAGGAACTGTGGGTGAAGAAACAAATTTGTGCCTGAAAAATGTATTTTGATGATGTGACTGACCAAAATGCATGTTTCTCATGCATTGCAATTTACCAATTACACTTTATTTACAGAGGAGCACCTTGGAAGAGACGTCGCTGAGAATTAACAGGGTATCCTTTCATTATCCTCCTGTTCCCTTCTCACCTTGCTAGGTGTCTTGGCTAATAGACCAGTGTACTCATGACTCTAATTGACCTTTGACTTCCGGTTGATTAGAACTAATAGGAATCCTAATAGCAGACTGAAGGAAGGCAAGAAGAGACAGCTGGGAAGACACCTACAGATTTTCTTCCTGTAGAAGCATCTTCAGCCTCTAGAAAAGATACCATTTCTCTGGGGACACACATTTATTTACTATCAGTGCTTTAAATTGAAAGAGTTGGCCACCCGATGGGGTGACTGACTGGGAGCCTTGGGCGTCGCACCTATCAAGGAAAACTCTGAGAGACCAGGTCCTATGCAAAAGCAAGGGTTTTTATTAATATTCGAGTATACCTGGGCTCTTAGCATGACCACAGGCAGTCAACGGCTAAGAGCCCCGAGCCCTTCCAGGGAGGATCTTTTAAGAGATAGTTCCCGCCACTACAGAAAAGCCCAAGTATAACCATCCAATAGATTTAAAATATTACATCAAGGTCTGCACAGGCAGCCAATCACTTTGTACCAAGTAACCATCCCCACCAATCAGATCATTCTTAATACTTCTTTCTATATTTGGTGCGACTAGACACAGCGGTGGGATCATGGGTCAGCAATGGCTATGCGTACATGCAGGAATGCAATCCAGGCAATTCAGGCCAGATAGGAGGTTCTGGGTGGGGTCTCCTAACCTCTAACAGGAATTTGTTCTGGGCCTTTTGTAGATAACAAAAAGGTTACTTCAAGATGAAAAGGACACTCAGGCCCTAAATTGGTAACTTTCCATGAGTAGGCCTGCCCTGGTTGGGAAAGGGGGGGGGGGAATTCTGCCTTCTTTAAAAATAATATCTTTGTATATATATTCTTATGTAATTTTGTAGAAAATTGCCTACATTATCTGACCAGAAGAGAAATTGTTGGTTGAGGTCTATTTTTCTAAGTGTCTGTGTACCAGTTTTATACTTCTATTATCAGCATATAAAAATTTCCCTTTTTTTTCTTTTTGGGTCACACTTGGCGACACTCAGGGGTTGTTCCTGGCTCTTCGCTCTGCCTCTTTGCTCTGGAATTACTTCTGGCAGTGCTCAGGGGACCATGTGGGATGCCGGTAATAGAACCTGGGTTCGCCTACTTACTATGCTATCTCTCAGGTCCCAGCATATAAAAATTTCTATTGGACAATATTCTCTTCATTACTGGTTATTTTCCTGCTGACATTTGTCAAGTTTACCAATATAAATGACACCTCATTATGGTTTTAATTCTCTGATAATAATGGAGTTTATTAGTAACATTGAGAGCAAAACTCAAGTTCATAATCTCACTATATTGGTGCCATTTTATTTTATGAGAAATATATATATCTTTCTCATAAGACTCACAGACATGGGGCAGAGCAGCTATTGGCTCTCCCTGTAACCAGCCGCTCACGAGGCGCCCGGGAGGATGGTGGGTTCTAGCCCTGGCCCACCATCCCAGCAGAGCCTCGCAACAAGCCAGACGACCCCCCCACTCCATGAGGGCCTCCATTTTCCACATCCGGACTTCTCTCTCGTCAGACCTCCACCCAGCAGACCAGCCTATCAGTGCCCAGCTCATCGAGTTACACCCTGCAGCAGTCTTTCTTAAATCCGGCTCAGGTATGCCGGTCCAGAGACTCACAGACATGGGGCAGGGCACCTATTGGCTCTCCCTGTGACCAGCCACTCACGAGGTGCCCGGGAGGGATGGTGGGTTCTAGCCCTGGCCCACCATCCCAGCAGAGCCTCGCAACAAGCCAGATGACCCCCCACTCCATGAGGGCCTCCATTTTCCACATCCGGACTTCTCTCGCTCAGACCTCCACCCAGCAGACCAGCCTATCAGCGCCTGGCTCGCGAGGGCCGCAAGCGGCGCGCGGTTCATCAATAAATGCTGGACTTAGAGATGCCTACAAGAATATGCTACCTGCACGGCAGAGCCTGGCAAGCTACCCGTGTTGTATTTGATATATATATATATATGCCAAATACCAGTAACAATTATAGACCTCATTCCAGAATGGATTGAGGCTCTTTATGTTCCTGGAGCAAGCAGATGCCTTGGGCTCTACTAGCATGAGACAGGACATATGGAGATGTTACTGGGGCCCGCTCGAGCAAATTGATGATGAACGGGAAGACAGTGATGTATATCTTAAACCTGAAAAAGAATGGAGTTTAATATCCCTCATTTATCTTTCCTTGCATTAATTATTATTTACAAATGTACTCATTTTAATGAAAACTTGATCACTTGATCACTTGAATCCCGTTATTCATCGATTTGCTTGAGCGGGCTCCAGTAACATTTCCATTGGACCCTATCACGTGCCAATGTAGCCCAATGGCATCTGGTTGATTCAGGAATATGAAGAGCCTCAAACCGTTCCTTCAGGGTCTTGACAAGGAAGTCTGACCATCTTGTAGGTGGGCGGCCACGTGATCTTTTGACATCCTGTGGGATCCAGTCGGTAATGGCTCTAGTCCAGCGGTTGTCTCCAAATCGCATTACATGTCGAGCCCATCTGATTTAAGATGCCTTGGCAAACGAGACAGCATCCCTGATTCTGGAATAGGGACGGAGGTCAGAACTCCGGATTCCTTCTCTCACTTGAGTGAGGCATGATATTCCAAGCATAACTCTTTTGATTGCTCTCTAGGAGACCGAATAGCATTCTCATCCTGCTTTCGTAGGGCCCAGGTCTTTGAGGCGTATGTTAATGCAGGGAGAATGATGGAGTCAAAGAAATGTGCCCGGAGTAGAAGGTTCTTTGTCCTTTAGCTATTTCTTTGATGCCTTTGAAGGCATTCCATGCTGCTCTCTTCCTCCTACACAGCTCAGGTTTTAGGTCGTTCATCATGTTGACTTCTCGACCTAGGTACACATAACTGCTGCATTCAGAGATGTTTGTTCCATTGAGAGTGAATGGGGCCTCTGGAACTAGTTCATTCTTCATAAACATGGTTTTCTTTAGATTCAGCTGTAGACCTATCTTTCCACATTCTCAGTCGAAGTCAGCTAGCATTTGTGCCGCTTGGCTAATGTTTGGTGTTATTAGAATGATGTCATCAGCCAAGCGGAGGTGGTTTAGTTGCTGACCATCTAACTCCACTCCCATTCCTTCCCATCCTAATTGTTGCATGATTTTCCCGAGGGTGGCGCTGAAGAGTTTTGGTGAAATGGAATCACCCTGTTGAACCCCTCTTTTCACATTAATGATCACTTCTTTGTAGAGTGGTGAGATCCTGGCCGTGAATCCATAATACAGCTTATTTAAACAGTTTGCTTAAATGCTTTAATAATTTAAACAGTTTGCTTAAATTTTATGAACTGTTCAGATCATCTCTGTATCATTATTAGTTTTTAATTTCTTCTTAGAAATATTAACATAAATGATCTTTTGTAGTCTGTAACTTATTTTTTTTGTTTCTTTAACTTAAATTAAATTTTTTGTTGGCCAGTATTTTCCTTGAATGATTGTCTTCCTCCAGAAAATTTTCCTTCCCTGGAATCTTAAAAAGTATATCCTACACCACCTTTACAAATTTTAAATTGTTGTTATTCATATTAAAGTCCACATAAAACTGAATGTCAATTTATAAAGGTTCATCAAAACCTCAGTAGACATTTTCTTTTGCAGTTGTACTGAGTTTAGAAATTAATTCAGAGAAAAATAAGACCTTTATAATGTTTCTTCCAATTAACATTTATTTAACTATTTGGAAGTTTGACATTTTAAAGTTTTCTTAGTAAATGTCACATTCATTTTTTTGTAAGATGTATTCTTAGTCTTTGTATATCTGTGTTTTATTTAAAAATAATGCTTTAATTTATACTCTAAGTATTTGTTGCTGGCATATGACATAATTAACTTTTATAAATGACTTTTAATCTATTGACTTTACTGAGTCTTTATTTTGCTCACTAAACTTATCTGGATATTTTACTCAGTTTAATAGTTAATCATAATGTGCATAAAATAATATATTGATAAATAGAAATTTTATTTTATTTTTTGTTTCTTAATTATTTTATTTAATTTTTAATCTTAAATACATCACAAACTAGGCTTGCTCCACAATTTTAAATATATAGGTATATTTATTTTACATTAGTGGTATCTATTTAAACATATGTATGTATACATAAAAACTAATAATAGGGGCTGGAGCGAATAGCCCAGTGGGTAGGGCATTTGCCTTGCACGCAGCTGGCCTGCACTGGCCCAGGTTCGATCCCGGCATCCCATATGGTCCCCTGAGCACCGCCAGGAGTAATTCCTGAGTGCAGAGCCTGGAGTAACGCCTGAGCATAGCCGGGTGTGACCCAAAAAAGCAAAAAAAAAAAACACAAGTAATAATCAGTGAGATACCTTAAAGCAATAATGAGATATCATTTCATACCACACAGACTGGCACACATTTAAAAGAATAAGAACAACTAGTGTTGGCTCTGTGCTCAGGAATCACTTTTTTTTTTTCCTCTTTGGGTCACACCCAGCAATGCTCAGGGGTTACTCCTGGTAGTGATCGGAGGACCATAAGGGATGCTGGGGATTGAACCCAAGTTGGCAGCGTGCAAGGCAAACACCCTACCCACTGTGCTATCTCTCTGGCCCTCAGGAATCACTCTTGGCAGGACTTGGGGTGCTGGGGCTTGAACTTGTGTCACCTGTTTGTAAGGCACACCCCTACCCTATGTACTGTCTTCCCTGTCTCGTTCTGCCAATTCTTACTCATTTTGTCTTGGATTATATTTTGCCTAGGTCAGAGGTGACTACAAGAGTATGCCACCTGCACGGCAGAGCCTGGCAAGCTACCCGTGTCGTATAGACCTCATTCCCATGACCTGATGGAATGGTTGAGGCTCTTTATGTTCCTGAAGCAAGCAGATGCCCTTGGGCTCTACTAGCATGAGACAGGACATATGGAGATGTTAGTGGTGCCCGCTCAAGCCAATCGATGATGAACGGGAGGATAGTGACAGTGACAGTGACAGTGACAGTGTTGGAGTGGATGCAAGGAGAAAGGGACTCTCATTCACTGTTGGTAGGAATGCCAACTGGTCCAGTCAATTTGGAGAATGATATGGGCATAACTCAAAAAGCTAGAAATTGAGTTTCCATACAACCCAGCAATACCACTTCACAACAGAAATGCCATCTGCAATTCTACATTTTGCCTACTTTCCAGTATTATTAGTTTAATCCCCATCTTGCACAGGCTAAGGTTCTGAGACTGTTGAAACCATAACTGCTGGACCAAGGACGTAAGTTAGCAATTACGTACCTGGCTACTCTGTGTTAGGTTTAACCTTACCCAGCGTGGAAAAATATTTTTAAAAATTATCAAAATCATAACCATATTGATATAACAAAAGCTCTTGGCACTCTGGTATATTTCATTTCCATATTCATATTTTTGATTCCTGGAAATTCAAATACACTCTTAATAATTTGACATTAAAATTGGACAGCATTATAAAGAAATTATTAGGCTGTGTAATTTGTTTTTTGTTATTTTGATTCACTTTTTTATAAATATAAACCAACTAAAGTTTTTTCTAATGCTTTCTCCTTTTGAGTGCTGTGAGATGTTGGTTGCATGATTTTGGAATTGGAGGAGTTCTATAAAAAAGATCACACCTTCCACAAGATCATAGTCCGTGATTTTAATGCCAAGATAGGACCAAGAAGATCGGCTGAAGAACTCCACATCGGGACCCATGGCCTAGAATGGAACGAACAGGGTGAGAGACTATCTGAGTTCATCATGTCCACCAAGACCATTCATGGCAACTCACAGTTCCAGAAACCTGAAGCGAAACGTTGGGCATGGGAATCTCCTGGCGGACAGTTCCACAATGAAATTGACCACATCATCTTCAATCAACGGTTTTGTCTGACTGATGTAGCTGTCGTCCCCAAATTCCAAACAGGATCAGACCACCGTCTCCTTCATGCAAAATTCTACTTCCCGCAATGGGGAGAAACGGCTGCAAAGTTTAAGAAGAGAACTCCCAGAACGACCACCAACTGGGAACTCTTTGGCACCATTGCGGCAACATGGGAAGATACCATCATTGATGACATCGATGAAGAATACAACCGACTGGTTCAGCACCTCCGTGATTGTGCGAAGAATGCCGAGAGAGAGAAAGACACAAAAGGACGCCTGTCTTCAGAAACTCTCGAGCTCATTCGCCAACGTGGCAAGACGCGAGCCTCAGGAGACCAAATGCTAACATCCAAGCTTGCTAAACGATGCAGAGAAGCGATAAAAGTAGACCTCAAAGACAGAAGAGCAGAAATACTGGAAGATGCAGCAGAAGCAGGCAAAAGCATTCGCACTGCCCGCCTGTCCTTTGCCAACTATAAGACCAAGATGTCTGCCCTCCGATGCCCTGATGGATCTATCACATCATCCAGAAAGGAAATGGAGAAGATTATCCAGGACTTCTACTCAAATCTCTTTGACAGCCACATCCACCTGCCCACATACCAAATCCACAGGATGGATATGTCATTCCCAAGGTTCTCCAATCTGAAATCCGACATGCCATCTCGTCGGTAAAGAAGGGAACAGCACCAGGCCCAGACAAAGTCAGACCTGAACACCTGAAGAATCTGCCGTCGGTACTCATCAATACACTAGCTCGGCTCTTCACACGCTACCTGTCCGAATGCAAGGTGCCCTCCCAATGGAAAACCAGCAGGACAGTTCTACTGTTCAAGAAGGGAGACATTCAGGACATCAGCAACTATCGCCCCATCTGCCTGTTGTCTGTCATCTACAAGCTGTTTACACGAGTCATCCTGAACAGGATTAGCAGAACACTAGATGAAGTACAACCATGCGAGCAAGCAGGCTTTCGGAAAGGATTCAGCACAATCGACCATATCCACACGGTAACCAAGCTCATTGAGGTTTGTAGGGAATACAAGATGCCACTCTGTCTCACATTCATTAATTTACAGAAAGCCTTTGATTATGTGGAGACTGAAGCAGTCATCGAAGCCCTAGCCAAACAGGGTGTTCAAACCCAATACATCAAGATCCTTCGTGAGCTGTATTACGGATTCACCACCAGGATCTCACCATTCTACAAAAAAGTGATCATTAATGTGAAAAGAGGGGGTTCGACAGGCTGATACCATTTCACCAAAACTCTTCAGCACCACCCTCGAGAAAATCATGCAACAATTAGAATGGGAAGGAATGGGAGTGAAGATAGATGATCGGCAACTACACCACCCTCGCTTCGCTGAATACATCGTTCTAATAACACCAACCATTAGCCAAGCGGAACAAATGTTGGCTGACTTTAACCGAGAATGTGGAAAGATAGGTCTACAGCTGAATCTAAAAGAAAACTATGTTCATGAAGAATGAACTAGTTCCAGAGGCCCCATTCACTCTCAATGGAACAAACATCTCTGAATACAGCAGTTATGTGTACCTAGGTCGAGAAGTCAACATGATGAACGACCTAAAACCTGAGCTGCGCAGGAGGAAGAGAGTGGCATGGAATGCCTTCAAAGGCATCGAAGAAATAGCTAAAAGGACAAAGAACCTCTGGCTCCGGGCACATCTCTTTGACTCCACCGTTCTCCCTGCATTAACATACGCCTCAGAGACCTGGGCCCTACGAAAGCAGGATGAGAATGCTATTCGGGTCTCCCAGAGAGCAATTGAAAGAGCTATGCTTGGAATATCACGCCTCACTCAAGTGAAAGAAGGAATCTGGAGTCCTGACCTCCGTCGCTATTCCAGAATCAGGGATGCTGTCTCGTTTGCCAAGGCATCTTAAATCAGATGGGCTGGACATGTAATGCAATTTGGAGACAACCGCTGGACTAGAGCCATTACCGACTGGATCCCACGGGATGTCAAAAGATCATGTGGCCGCCCACCTACAAGATGGTCAGACTTCCTTATAAAGACCCTGAAGGAACTGTTTGAGGTTCTTCATATTCCTGAATCAACCAAATGCCATTGGGCTACATTGGCACATGATAGGGTCCAATGGAAATGTTACTGGAACCCGCTCGAGCAAATCGATGAATAACAGGATTCAAGTGATCAAGTGATTTTGGAGGGATGCGATGATCCAGGGCAGACAAACAGCTAATCCTCGGAAGGCAACTTTGTGTAGAGTGATATTCTGTTCCCCTTCACTACTATTTCCCCAACAGGCAACAGTAGTTCAAGACCCAGAACAAGTTCCCAGCAAATAATTTTTTGAATGAGTGCAGGGACAGCATCATAGTCTTTCTTTGAACACCTTCTCATTATTTCAGATTTTTTTTCCTCTGATCTAAGTGCATATTTCTCTTTCTTGAAGTTTGACATCAAAATCCAGTCTTACAGTAAAACCCCTTGTTTTTCAGATGACTTCCCCCTTGACCTATCATTTACTTAAGCTTGGTGGGCTAAAGTAGAGATAATTACCTCCTGATTATTCTGAGCATGTGAGCTCATTGTGTCCAAGGGACAGTCATGCAGTTGTGCCCACAATCTGGAGATCTGATCGTTAATTAAAGGATCAGGGCTTGAGCTTCTCAGGACTGTAACATTGACTCTTAAGGAATTTGTATCCTGCTTGGTCTCTGAAGGGGCTTGCATGACTCTGCAGCATCCCTGTACTTCATTTCTCATTATTTGGAAGTATATATGATGTATAATTTATGGATTAAGGTTTCATTTCATTTTTTATCAAAAATGGAGACTTATTTTTCATTAATCAGTTACTCATACTTGGGGTAGAGCAAGAGTGTGATTTTGACACAGAGTGCCCAGGTCTCTTGGAATTTTTTCTACCCACATATTTACCTTTCTTCCTTCACCTCTAGATATTATTAATTTTAAATTGGGAACAAAAAAAATCACCTGGTACTTTTGCCCTATGATTTAAATTTCATCACATAGTGTTTCTGTTTCTGAGTCTGGGAACAGTTGCAAAAAAGTAAATACATGTTCATAATACTTTCTAATGGGAACTCTAATCCTCTAGATAGCTAAATTAAATACTTTTTGATTTGTAAGAAATAAGGTTTCCAAGTTGTAACTAATATAAGCAAAAATATAATTTCCTAAATTTATTCCATTAGCATTAGAGAGTAAAATGAAAGGCTAAAACCTCGTATCAACAGAAACATACACAGATAATGGGGCCACAGAGATTCAGGAACTTTGTTTTGTTTCTTATTTGTCTGTTTGCTCTGTGCCCTGGGATCACTCCTGGATATGCTCAGGGGATTATATGCAGTGTCTGGATAGAACTAGAATTGACTATACGAAAGGCATATGCCTCAACCCCTGTACTATCTCTCTGGTTTATGACCTTTGGACTATTTGTTCTCTGTTATTGTGTCATTCAACCAAGTACTCAATGCTGTATTCCATAAACAATATTTCAGAAGTTAACTTTTCACCTCATTTCAAATACACTGCTTCTGCCACAGTAACCAGTAAGATGCAATTCTTGTAATGTTTACTTCCCAACTTAACTCCAGGTCTTTGCTAAGGTAGTGGCATAATTAAGTTCATGTTTGTGTGTTTCTTAACCATTTGATATGCATTTATATAGCTGCAAGTTTTATGTAGATTCTTATTTCTTTAATAACTATATGGAGCAGGGATGTTGGCACTGGTTGATAGGACTGATCCTGGAACACTGTATGCCTGAATCTCAACGATAAATAACCGTAAATCACTGTGCCTTAATGAAAACAAAATTTTAATGTTGCTGAAATGTTGCTGAAAGCCCTAATCTGATTTTCATTTAAATTCTGTAGTTTGTCGTTCTCTTCTTGATTCCTTCCTTTTTTCTCCTTCCCTTGCATTCTAGATTGCTTCCTTCCTTCCTACATGCTTGCTAAGGAACAAGGGCATAGAATAACAGAGAGTTAGCATAGTATTTTTGTTTGTTTTCTTTTGTAGTGCTGTGGATCAAACCTAGGATCTCAAACATACAAGCAAAAGTGCTATGTCTACTAAGTGCTATTACAGTGCCGTGTCCTTGGCCCAGCTCAAAGGGTTTTAAACTAAACTTTAATTTCAAATATTTGTAAATTTGCATGCAGTTTTTAGTAGTACAGATTTTGTGATTTTGTTTTACCATTATTTTCCTTGACGATAACATATTATAAAACAATATATCACAACCAAGATAGTGCCATTGAAGCAGTTAAGATCCAGGGTGACTTCCTCATCACAGGACCCCGCCTGCTGCCTCTTTTAAAGCAATGGTCATTTTCCTCCTTTTTCTTTTTCCTAGCTTTAACTTCTGGGCAACTTATAATCTACTTGCTGTTTCTTTTAAATCTAATTCTTGCTTTCTCTGGGATAAATATCAAAGAATATGGGGCCGGGCAATAGTACAGTAGATAGGGTGTTTGCCTTGCAAGCAGCATACCCAGATTGGATCCTGGGCATCCCATATGGTCCCTTGAGCATTGCCAGGAGTAATTCCTGAGTGCAGAGCCAGGAAAGACCCTTGGGCATTGCTGGGTGTGACCCATAGAGAAGAAAAATGAAAAAAAATCAAAGAATAAAGGAGGAAGCCTCAGTTTCCCCTTGCCGACCTGAGAGAAGCCTCAGTTTCCCCTTGCTGACCTGAGAGAAGCCCACAGTTTCTCCTTGTCAGCAGCTCCAGTTCTCCCATTAACCTACCCCGCATCATCCTAAGGCCCTATCTCTAACATTCCCTACTTTCCCAGAATCATACAATTCTCTTTGGAACCAGGAGTCACAAGACTAAGATAACAAATAATACCTGAGGCGGATAGCCAGAGAGACCCAAACCAGCCAGACCACCCTGAAGATTTCTGGCATTCTCTGTAATACTTGGTTGATAACAATGCAGGAGGCCTTTAAAAGAACCTATACAATCACTTACTTTAACTTAGTCCTATACTAAGTTCCTCCCGCAAGGGGAGTTCCTTTCCTCTCTCCTCTATTTTTCAATAAACTTTTCCACTTTCTAATTCTGAGTCTGAGCATCTTTATTATTCGAAGAACCTGGGAATCGCGATCAAACAAAGACCCGCCGCCCCTGCTTCTGCCTCACCTGCATCAAGAATATAAATTTGGTCAAGTGGGCTACACTGGCACATGGTAGGGTCAAATGGAAATGTTACTGGGCCTGGTCAAGCAAATTAATGAATAATGGGATGTCAAGTGATCAAGTGTACCTTGTTTATGAAGTACGTTATGGTGTTTTCAGGGTGGTTGCACCAATACTATATAAGAATCAGTAAGGCATGAATGACCCTAAATCTACACACTATAATCAGCATTTGACATTGCCATTTTGTTCCTTGGTTTTGATACCAGAGGTCTAATCTCCCTGTGAAATATTCTAGTGATGCCACATACCTGGAGTAGCTCCTGAGTCTGTGGATCCAGGAGTATTGCATGTAAACAGGATACAAACTGCAGTGTTGAGCATGTTGTTGTCAGAGTTTTAGTTCTGAGTAAGCGCTCCTGCTATGGGCTGTAATCACCAATCTGTCTCCCTTCCCAGTAAGATGCCACATGTCCTATCCCTGCTGTTTTGTTTTGGTTTTCCCCAGGGTAGTATTTCATGTGCTCTGTCCCCTGATGATTTCCTGGGTCCAGGTTTGCTGCTCTAGAGTCTGTTGCAGTGGCTCCATGGCCGCCTCTCAAATTCTGTTGCCCTGAGAGTCTTTGTCCCTTTGACTTTCCTTTATTCTCACTCCATGTGTGGGAGAGTTTGCTACTTTTTCAGCATCTGCAAGGATACAAATTAGGGATCAGAGAATTTGCCATATATCTGGGTGCAAGTGAGGGGCAAAAAAAGGGAAGTTATGTGTTATGTCTGTTATTTATGTCCCTACCTGTTTACATTATTTATCTGACAAGCTGCATCTCCTGTAGGTGACATTTGAAATGACCAAGTAGGTTTAACTAAACTATCTGATGCCCAACCCTTCCTCCTCCACTTCCATTGTAACACTTTTATTGAGTGACATCCCTGGTTCCTGAATGATACAATTTTGTCATTTCTATTAAGCATATGGTAATATCATTTCATGATCTTAATATCCTTTTCTCTTATGGCCAATGTTGTTCAATGTCTTTTCATGTGTCTATTTGCCAACTGTATTTCCTTTCAGTAAAATGTGTACTTATTTCCTGTTTAAAATTTTTTTTTCTAATTTGATGCTTGCTTTATTATGATAAAGTTTTCAGAGTTTCATACATACATATTTATGCATATAACCTAAATATTATTCCTTTGTGAATATGTTGATAGCAAACCTTTTCTCCAGTCTATAGCTTATCTTTCCATCTTTTTAACAAGGTCTTATACAGATCAAAAGTATTTCCTTTTGATGAGTCATAATTCATTAATTTTGCCTTTCATGGTTCATTTGGTGTTGAAATTGAAATGGTTCCATGATTTTGCAGTGATGTTTTTAGTGCATGCATGTTTCATATTAGAGCAGAAGGCACTGTATCTAGGAGAAATCTCATTAGGAAGATTAGAGCATGAGGTGTACCATCCTAAAATTAGCAGTCACCATCTCGAGAAAGTGACGAAATCGCAATCTATTTCTGTTTCTATCAAAAACAATTTTGAACCAGCAATTTGAAGTCTGGTTCTACACTACACTAAAATTATTGGATGTCTGGCAATTATCTGCCTTGTTTGACAACTCTGTAAGTTTGAAGGTGGCGGTTCAGACTGTTCATAGCAGCACATTGCATTTAGACATTAGTACTAATAAAATATTTGCCAATGAATTGAAGACTCTTGTTAAAAAATCTGTTTTATCTCTCTTATTTTCAATTAAGAAAGAACTCCCTTACTATATCCATATAGTATATACATGAATGTTTTCCAGCCATGCCCTCAGGAAAGATACCATTTGAGTTCTGAGTGCCATTATGAAAATTTGACCTTTTTACCTTTTCCTGGCCAGGGCTTTCCCAGAAGCAAATTTAATGGTTTTAAATGTTGAGTGCTATCAGCCTCATAAAGCATGAAACCTTTTCTCATCAAAGCAGCCTCCGTAATTTAACTGGCGAGGCTGCCACTGTGCTGAGGCCCCTGCCGTGTGCCTGCCAGAGACGCCATCAACTCCGTCCTGTTCTTTTTTTTTCAACATTCAGAGGAACTGAGACTTGACCTCCAGTTTGGTCTCTTCCATGTAGAGGAAGGGAGGGAAGAAAATAAATTATTACATAAAACAAAGACTATATTATTTGGTACATATGTTATGGTTTACCCCATTTCATCCTCTGAACAAGGGATTGTCTGCCTTCAACTTCTCCGGGCTTTTAAAATCCATCTTTATAGTCTGTGCAATAAACTTAATGAGGACCATTTGAGGAGCAGAAGTGAAATAATGTTATTTGGTCTCTCTTGCTTTCCTTCTTCTCTCTCATTCTCTAACTGCAGGATTTGACCCTGCACAGGAGGCAGTGTACGAAAGTTTCAGAATTATTAATGTGAAAACCCTGACTTGCTTCAGAGCATCAAAGAAATTTCTGCTTTTGCTACCACTCAAGACTACCCTTCTGGGTTTAAAGAACACTAATGTGCCAAGCATTATAATGTATATATTTTCATGTTATTCATTTTGCTCTTACAACAATCTGCAATGCTAGCTTACACAATTCTGGAAGATTAGAATTAGATTTGCCTTATTATATTATACCTAGTGGAGGGATACATCTGGGGAGTGCTGATGTGTGAGATGTGAATGTAAAATTGTTAGTAATTTTGGGAGCTCTTTCAATACAGCTATTGTTAAAAAGTTCTAGTATTTGAAACTATGCTTGAACTATATTCAAAGCAAAGGGTGTATACCCAAAGTTATCATACAAATAGAGAGAATGGCTCTTTTCACTATATAAAAGTAACTTTATAAAAAAGAGAAAATTTGTTGTAAGAAGTTCCAAGGCTCTTCTCTCACCAAGAGCATTTGATTTGCTTAATGGATTCAGCAACAATTAGTCTCACAAAAAAGAAATCCTATTACTGTGTGCAGATGTTCTATACTGGTAATTAATAGTCACAAGAAAGTATAAGTTTACTATAAGAAAATAATTTTTTGAAATAAAAATTTTTATCTTGAAAATTATTCACTCCTTATTTTCCTAAACTTTGACTATAATACTGATTTTCATTTAGTTTAATATTATGTTGCCCATGGTCTTTATCTCATTTGTATTCACCAACAACACATTCTAAGAGAAAATCAACTCATATGATCCTTGATGGAAATTATAGCTTAGGAAAATACAATTCCCTGGATCATTGAATTTATGCTGAAAATCGAGTATCAGTCGGAGGAATGTCCATATTGTTTTCCAAAAGGGCTGGAGCAGTCAGCACTCCCACCAACAGTGAATGAGAGTCCCTTTCTCCGCACATCCACGCCAGTACCGGTTATTCTTGCTGTTTTGGATGTGTGCCAGTCTCTGTGGTGTGACATGATACCTCATTGTTGTTTTGATTTGCATCTCCCTGATGATTAATGATAAAAAGCACTTTTTCATATGCCTTATAGTCAATTAAATTTCTTTTTTTTGGGGGGAAGCTTCTGTTCATTTCTTCTCCACATTTTTTGATGGGGTTGGCTGTTTTCTTCTTGTAAAGTGCTACTAGTGCTTGGTATATCCTGGATATTAACCCCTTATCAGATGGATATTGGGTGAATATTCTTTCCCACTTTGTGGATTATTTTTATCTTGGTCACCTTTTCTTTTGAGTTGCAGAAGCTTTCCAGTTATATATATTATATATAAATATATTATATATATTTCCGTTTGTTTATCACTGCTTCCATTTGCTTCGTCAGTGATGTTTCGTCTTTAATGATGTCTTTAGTTTCAATGTTGTAGTGTTTTTTCTATGTTTTCTTCAATGTACCTTCCAGATTCATGCCTGACGTTGATCTTTAATCCATTTTGATCTGACCTTTGTGCATGGTGTTAGAAGGGGGTCTAAGTTCATTATTTTACATGTAGCTGCCGGTTTCTCTGTCTATAGCATCCATTATTTTGACAAGGATATGTCTTGGAGTCTTTCTATTGGGCTCTCTTCTTGCTGGCACCCTTCTGGCTTCTTGGATCTGGATGCCTTTGTCCTTTAACTCTGGGAAGTTTTCAGCAAGGATGTCTTTAACTGTTCTTATTTCCTTGGGGTTGCCTTCCTGTCCCTCTGGGACTCTGACGATCTTAAGTTGTTTCTCCTGGAATCATCCCAGTGTTCTCTGTTCCACCACAAATCCTTTTTTTTTTTTTTTTTGGTCTATTTCCATCTTGTGTACTTGCCTGAGCATTTTCTGCAGCTCATCCTTAGTTTCACTGACTCTGTCTTCTGATGCTGTCATCCTGCTGTTGAGAGCCCCTATTGTATTTTTTATTTCATCTACTGAGTTTTTTTACTGATGATATTTCTGTTTTCCTTGTTCTCATTTCTTCTTTCATTTCCTCCCGATTTTATTGACTGCTCTTTCCAGTACTTCATTTATGTTCTCCTGTATTTTATTGGATGTTCGTTCCATTTTGTCATTGTGCTTGTAAAACATCCTCACCATTTATTCTCTGAATCCCTTGTCAGAGAGATTATGTATGTCTGAATTATTTTTTCGAGTCTTCAGGGTTATTTTCTTCATCTTCTCTTCCAGCTGGGGGGTCTGTGTTGTTGCCCTATGCTGCTGTGGTCATTTCAGGCTGGATTTTTCTGTGGTATTGTTTCTTCCTCATTCTCAGGTAGGACTGTAGAGATGCCCGCATGAAAGTGTTCTCCTTCTTCCCTCTTTGAGGATATTGCCTTCCTCTTGGTATTAATTTTCCTGCTTTTTTTGTATTAATGTGTTATCATGAGTGGCCACCTGAGGCCAGCCATGACCCTAGGGAGGGTATCTGAGGACGAGGCCACCCGTCGTGAGGGTTGGAAGTGTCTCGTTACCTCCTCTTCTACTCGGACTTCTGGGGCCTGTAGTTTTGCTTTCTGCTGGAGGATCAGGGCTCTACCACTTTCAACACATGACACATGCCAGCCCAGCCAGCCACGTCCCCAGGGAGCAGGAAAAATTTTTAATGAAAATCAACTCAATAAAAAAAGTCTAATGTAAATTGAGAAGTGTTAAGTTCCAAATATAAAAAGTGCTATAGACTTTATTTCACAACCTGATATAGCTAGTCAGATATAGATATACATATAGACTACTCATCTCAATTTGCAGTAGCTTAATGACTTTATGGGGAAAGTTCACATTTAAACCATGTAAGCATACAGTTCAATTAGTATAAAAGCAAGGGAACAGGTTATGAATCATTAACGCTTGTTTGTTTATTTGTTTGGCATTCTATAAAAGATAAACACATTGATTCAGAAGTTCCTAGCAGGCACTTTTTAGTGAAGAGAAAAGTCTCATCTGAAAGAATCCTTGGTGATTCTCACAAAAGAAAACTTCTGATGCTGTGTGTGAACTCTAGAAGATGCTCCAGTCTGGCTCAATTCAATAGTGAATTCAATAGCTCAGAGATATGTTACCAGGACCATTTGTTTTATCTTAAGCGAGTGCCTCTATAACACCAATTTTTTCTGTTTCTTTTTTATTTACTTATATCATCCCTTAAAAAGTTATATATAGTAAGTAGTCACTTTTTCTATTACCCTACCTTTGCATAAGCTGAGCTTATTGCTCTATCTTAATGCCCCCATCACCTACTTATCAGGTTATTACAATATTAACTCCTATAATATTTTATCTTTGGGGATAATTACAATATCAATAATATATTTGTTTCATTGTTTGCTTTATAAGTCAAGCAAATATAATGTTTGTAACTTTCCATTGCTATCCTCTCTCATTAGATTTACTTTTTTTAAACTTTTTTTTAACTTATCTTGTTAAAAACATAACAAGATAAGTTTTTAAGCACAGAAATAGATCTATCTTTGTCTCTTCTTCATTTTCTCATTCTCCTCCTTTCCCCCCTTCATACCTAGGACAAGAAACTAGAAAACTGTGGAAGACTCACAGTGGCTGTGAGCACAAGATAATTTTAAGCAACTAACATGTGCCTTGTTATGAAGAGGTGGAAATAGGACTAATTCAGGGCAATAGTTACTACAGCTGTGAACTAAAACATAGAACTAGGTTGGAAATAGGAAAATAGTGAAGAATGAGGCTGTGACTATTGAGATTGCTGAGACCTTGTGGGACATGTATGGATTCTGTTCTTCATTCAGTGGGAGTATATTTAATCAGATTTAGTGTTCATGCACCAGAACAGAAAGTGGGCAGGACAGGGAAGGAAACCAAAGAAAGACAAACCAATTTAGTAGTTCAGTTTCATAGAACAACCCAAGTTGGAGCAGTGACAATGTGACAAAATGAAAGGGGATGGATATAAGGTATATTGAAATAAATAAAAAATAATTTGGAGATGAAAGATGTTGGGTAAAAAAATTAAGAAAATAATGTATTTTCCAGTTCAGCCTGAAAGCCAGTGTTAAGCCCTTTTTCATTGTACAACATATAATAATTTTATATTAGGGTTATACCTTATATACAAAGAACCATGAATAACTCTGGGATCCGTTACATCTAATTGGTCCTTTATTAAAGCATAAGGGTATATGTAAATCATATGTGTGTGTGATAAGCCCTTCATTCCAAAGACTGAAAATGAGCTTAATGGAATTCCTTAAATATGTTATGTAATTTTGGAGGCAGGTAACTGTAGAAATTGGCTTATGAAGACTGTATAATAAAGAAGGCAAAGTAAAAGATTGTTCCAGTGTCTTTAGCAAACTCCACTTGAAAGTGTATCCCGAGTTCTCCTTCAGGAAACTAAAGAATGATAAATCATTTTAGGAAGAAATAACATGGTAAGATCCTAATAGACATTAAGACACCACAAAAATAAAATATACATATTGCCAAAGACCTGTATGTTTGTTTGATTCCTAACAAAAAGAAGGGTAGATAATATTAAACTTGGAAAATATTTAAATTGTTATACAAATTAATGTGACTCTTCAGTGACTTGCTTCCCTTCAATTAACTTTTTATTTAATATTTAAATGTAGGTTCTCATTAGTCTCTCAGGGTCATGAATTAGTAAATGTTTCAACACCAGATTTTGTGCTCCACAAACCCTCTAAACCACTCTCGACCAGAGTCATAATAGTATGCAGAATAGCTAAGTGTTGATTATTTTCCAACCATCATACATGTTAAGCCAAAAACTACACACTATAAAAATATAATTCCCCAAGCATCAGCAGATTATTATTTTTTAATGTTCCATATTATATTAAAGAGAAAATATCTTCATTGTGATTGAATGCACATATCACCAAAATGCAAAGCCTTCTAAATGGACAAATATTGAGCAATAATCAAGCACATCAAGCAAGATAAAGGGAGCCTTAAAGAGGAAATTGAAGTCAGCTCCTCACTTGGTTTTCTTTAAAAGCAATAACAATGGTCTCATCTGGATGGAGATGGGAAATAGGACCTATTCCATACACAATTGAGAGGTGAGTGAACATGTGGCCCACCAAAAATAGAGAGAGTTTTCTTTACAAGACGAAGATTTCAAGGGGAGAGACAACACACAGATAAGGCATTTGCCTCATTCAATCCCTGGCTCTATGTATGGTCCCCTAAACACCACTATTGTGCTCAGAGCATAGCCAGGAGTATCTCCTGAGCACTACAGGGTGCGGAACCAACCTAACCGCCCTCCCCATCCCTCAACCCGGTGCTAAATAAATAAATAAATAGACAAATAAATAAATAAATAAATAAATAAATATATGAAAAATATATGCTGGTTTAAAAGCAAAAAAGATAAGGTGACCCTAATAAACATTAATTCATGAGTCTTCACTAATTGAAGGGTCAGGAAATTCGGAGAATTGTATATTCACAGATACTTTCTGGACTATAATAAGTACTTGTGGAAAATACCTAGAACCCCGCTTTCATGGTACTTTCTC
This sequence comes from Cryptotis parvus, assembly GCA_021461705.1. Classification (NCBI taxonomy): domain Eukaryota; kingdom Metazoa; phylum Chordata; class Mammalia; order Eulipotyphla; family Soricidae; genus Cryptotis; species Cryptotis parvus. Next base: position 41,689 of record JAJIBD010038033.1, on the reverse strand, counting down.
AGTATTCAAACCACCCCGGCATTTTCCACTGCCCAGTATTGCTTACCACCTAATAAAATCAAGCTTTGGAAGTTACTTATTTGCTTTGCCACGTCTCAGTTTACCGACCTCTCTTTTTAGATACCCACCATAATAGGAATAATGGGATATTTTCCTGTCAATGTCTGGGGACTATATAACCAGAGCTCCCATGTGTTAGGGTCTTTGTGGGCCTCTTAACTCCTTTTCAATGAAACTGCACTCATGCCAGCACCTGCGCAAACACTCTGTTTAGGTTTAATTCTCCCTCACCTCTCTGGCAATGCTGACGGCCAACTTGAGTGGTTTGCTAATAAAGGAAGGCAGTTTGCTTCCTAGAGACCTGGCTCACACACAGGACACTCCAGACTCACTGCCAATGACATTGACGAGTGCACAGCAGAAACTGCTGGTTCGAAGGCCAGAAATCTCATCACCTATGGAACAGTAGGTAGGAACTGAAACTAGAATTTCACCCCACTGTTCATCATACAGCACATAAGCAACAGACTCTGAGGACTGGAGAAAGGGCTCTGCCTTCAATGTGTGAGGGCTCTGGTTTGATGCCTTCTCCCACCCCCTGTGCAAAGAAAGAAAGAAAGAAAGAAAGAAAGAAAGAAAGAAAGAAAGAAAGAAAGAAAGAAAGAAAGAAAGAAAGAAAGAAAGAAAGAAAGAAAGAAAGAAAGAAAGAAAGAAAGAAAGAAAGAAAGAAAGAAAGAAAGAAAGAAAGAAAGACAGACAGAAAGAAAGAAAGAAGAAAGAAAGAAAGAAAGAAAGAAAGAAGAAAGAAAGAAAGAAAGAAAGAAAGAAAGAAAGAAAGAAAGAAAGAAAGAAAGAAAGAAAGAAAGAAAGAAAGAAAGAAAGAAAAAGAAAGAAAGAAAGAAAGAAAGAAAGAAAGAAAGAAAGAAAGAAAGAAAGAAAGAAAGAAAGAAAGAAAAGAAAGAAAGAAAGAAAGAAAGAAAGAAAGGACCCTTATGAAAACTCATCTGTGTGACTTCAAGAACAGAGTTTTTTAAAAGCTAACTATAGTGTAGGAAAGGGCAGAACAATGACAAATATTTTGTTTATAAGAAAACTAAGTCACTGTTCAATTTGACTCCTGTGGGACCCTCTGCATTCATTTCCTGGTTAGGCAATAGTGTGAATGGTTCAGGGGTTACCATAGCACCACTTGTCACCTACTTGTTATGTGCCCCTGACTCTCCCTTGGGCATTTATATAGTCCTGAGTGACTCAGGGATCTTTGCCAGCTCACTCCAGAGCCAGAATGCCTGTTGGCAGATTTTATTATCAGAGTAAGTTGGAGAAAAGTGTGCCAGCATTAACTTCTTTTTATTGGTACCCATCTGGAAAAACTTATAAATTTTTTTTCTGTCAAATTCTTTTGTCTAGCTAAATGGATCAGCTCCTCCAGCCTTAGTTCATACTAGATCACAGCTCAAAATATTAGACTTCTTCAGGAAAAGTTGTACTAGAAAATAGAATCATTCGGTTTCAAAGAAACTGAAGCCAAGTTCAGAGACAGGCTTCCTGTGGGGTTCAGGCAGAAGGTGGGGGCTGTCATGTTGTCTGCATAAGGCTGTTCCTTATTTAAGACTATCCTACATTGTAGAATTAAGATTAGTCGAAGAAGTGCTGAATAAGAGCTAGGATGAAATCACTTACAGCATTTCCTCCTGTTACCTCGTCCGTATTATTATTTGCCCCTTTTATCCTCATAAACCACTTCTCATTCTTGTGGACTCGTTCAAGTTACCACACTGCTATCATACTCATTCTTCAAAGTTACACATTTCCCAGAGGTCTCATTCACAGTTCTCATAGATGAATCTCTCAGAACCTCCGACGGTGATTCTCCTCTCTTCTCCAAGTTCTGCTACTGCTTCGGATAACTTTCCTGACTGAAAATATGGCATGTTCAAAACCCACCCAGAAAGTGTCTCACTTCCTCAGACCAACAAATTTCACTCTACTCCACCACTTCAACCAACCTATACACACCAATCATATCCACAATCATTTGGCTTACTACTCCTAGAAATATCTGGGCACAGCCTGGAGCCCAGGCAAACTCACCTCCTCCATTCAATGTAATTCCTCTTCAATTCGACCTTCAAAGCGGCTGGTCTTCTCTAAGAGAAACCTAATGTCATTTCATCTTTATTCCTCAGGTGCTTTGCCATCTGCCTTTACTTTGGCTCAATTTTATTATTGGCTTTTTAACTTGCATGTACAGATCTTATGTGATTCTTGTGTAACATTCTCATGCTTTCATCAACACATAATCATGTAGATGGAATCACCAGAAATTCAACTTTATTTAAAATTCTACTTGTATGTTTGGTCTTGTTCAGTTTCCTCTGCTATTATTATTGAAAAAAGAAATTCTAAATCATAGCCATATTTTCCAAATCCCCTACATATCATCTATTGGCCTCTGTGGTTTTTGTCACTTCTCTTTTAATTTTTTTTCAAAATCAGGACTTTGTACTAATAATTTTTATTTTCCATTGGTATTTTTTATTCCTCGTGGCACATAATTACACTTTCCAGTAGGTTCACTATCCTTTAAATGTTCTTCCTACTCTATCCTTGCCTTTGGTTATTTTCCCTACCTATCAAGCTATTCTTTATAAATAACATTTTCAAAAGTATCACTGTATGACTGTCTTCCCGTTCATCATGGATTTGCTCGAGCAGGAGCAAATCGCTATTTTCAAATAGCAAATAGCTATTTCAAAAGCAGCCATTATTTATAGGTAAGATCATCAAAAGTATAATCTAACAGATTAATTTATTCACCTCCTATCAGATAATAAAAAAGTAAGAGTTCTGAAAAAAAAATAGAATTCTAAAACTTTCTTTTTATTTATTTATTTATCTATTTATTTGTTTATTTATTTATTTATTTATTTTGCTTTTTGGGTCACACCCGGCAACGCTCAGGGGTTAGTCCTGGCTCTGCATTCATGAATTACTCCTGGCAGTGCTCAGGGGACCATATGGGATGCCGGGATTGAACCAGGGCCAGCGCAGGCCAGCCTCGTGCAAGGCAAACGCCCTACCCGCTGGGCTATCGCTTCAGCCCTAAATTCTAAAACTTTCAAGTTAATGAATTCTTTTCTTCTTTCACCTGCAGTATTTGATAATGGCAACTTTTCTCTTTTTAGACTCTTGTTGCAGGACACCTAAAAGTCTAAGAGCCTCTGCATCTGCCCTGGATTGCCTCCTGCAGGTCACTTCATAGATAGGGAGGTAGTCTAAATGTGGTAGTTTATCTGACCATGTATTCTATACTGGCTGGTATAAATATTCTCTCATGCTACCACAAGCATCGTGGGACTAGCTAGATCTTACCAGCATATTTGCCTGGCACATTGGATATCTAAGTAACTAGACCAGAGAGAAATGCTGTTTGCCTCAAAGCAAGCAAGCATGGCTCCCTGATAACTCAAAGGCAACTAAAATACAAAACTACTGTGAAGTAGACGAGACTCTTGTGAAGGCTTGGAGAAATATTTAACTGGCATTAGTATGAGTCTTTGGTACAGAGACATGTCATCTCAAAAACCCCCTTCTCCACCCTATAAAGGTATTTCCAGGCAGATCTTGGCTCAAGACATTAGGTGAGGTGCTGGGAGAAATTACCTGAGGGCATTTGACCCTTCCTGCCAGGGGAAGTTACATTTAGCTTATAGCTTCTCCCAGCTCTGCTAGGAGGCTTTTAATTAGCTCTGGGTCCTTGTAAACAGCCCGATGTCTCCTGGAAGTTGCTACATTTCTATAGAGCTATTTTCCTGTTTTCATCTCTAGATAGCCCAGCCCAGAATGGGTTGGGCTGGGAAGTTTGGGCGGATTTCTAGCTATAAAATAAGCTGCAAAAAGAAAGAAGCCCCTTCTTTTTCCACCTTTTTGCCATTTTGGCTTCCCTTGGCGTTTTGCTTCTCCGTCCTCTCCATTCTCTGTTGGGCCTCAACACGTGGTGGCAGCCATCTTGGCCTACACGTGGCTGGGGCCTAGCTGGGATCCCAGAGTCTGGAGGTTTTCCCTGCTCTTGGGTTGTATATTGGAACCTGTGATAGTAAAGTCCTTTTAAAACTGCATCGGATTCCTGAGTTTTCATCCATTCCTCGCCTGCTTCAGAGGTAGAAGGGAACTTCGCTTCCCAGCACTGTTGGGGACCCCAGCGGCATCCCCGACAGACTCTCTTGTTGATGAATATGTCTCTGGGCTCCTTCCAGTCATTTTTGTGTCCAGTTTAGTTTCTGCCAGTTCCTTTTCTATTGTCCAACTCTTAATAGTGTTCCAAGGGAACACACGTATCAAACGCCATCACTACTTATCTGTGTAACCTGTTTAAAGTTACCTGTTTCTCCTCAAGCCTTCCATAAAATGTGAATAGTAGCACTTACTTGCATGGGATTTTGCAGAGGTGAAGGGAATTCACCATGGAATGTGCTTCCAGTGGCTTCTGGCACACAGAAGCACTCAATAAATATTAACTGTGGTTGCCATGACTATTGTTGCTGTTGTTGTTGTTGGCGTTATTATTATGATGTGCTTGGCCCCTTTCCTACCCATAGCTCATGTCGGGAGGTCTCCTTTCCATTGCTCCTATAAACAGTTGTATCTTAAGATTTCTCTCGAAATCAATGGCAAGGATGACACTTGTTTTATTTCTTCCTAAAAATACACTCCTTCTCTACTAGTGGAAACTTAGTTAAATGCACCATTTTTATGCATTCAACCTTACAGTAAACATGTTTTTTTGAGTCTAATTCTTACCAGCCTATTTTGCCAGAGGTACTGTGATGATAGTAAAGTCTCTGCCCTCAAAGGTAATAAACAAGTAAAGATATAAACACTCTCTCTTCAAGGGATGAGGTCTGTGAAGAAAATGCAGAAAAACAAAGATCAGAAAGTGACTCAGCCAATGTGGAGGATACTATTTTAGAAAGGGTGGACAAGAGATGGCCTGTGAGGAAAGATCGAATGAAGCCAAGACATTAGTAGGCAGCAAGTCCTGGGACTCTTTTTTATTCTCCTAGACAAGTTCTTTTTTTTATCTCCTACCATCTTTTCAGACCCACATTGTCTCTGACAGACATTAATAGATTTTCCTTTTTTCCCTCTTTCCTTTCCTTTTATTTATTGATTTTTTTTTGGTGCTGCTGATGTTGTTGCAATTGCCAGGACTGCATATATGCCTGGCTATGGAACTCACATGTCTTTAGTTGTGATGCTCATCAAGGTAATACTTTAAGATTGTACTGCTTGCACAATTGGCTAGCTGTGGTGCTCATCAAGGTGTGCATATCTTTGGTTCCACTGCTACTAACTTACAACTCTAATTTTTGAATCATTACTTACTGCATATTTTTGGTATGTCTGCAATGTCTTTCACAAATGCACAATGAAGCTTTCCTACTTCCAATGGATAATAGTGGGTAGTTTATCATTCTATTTAAGGTAAGTTAGCAAGTTCCTTCTTGAACCCATCCCACTTTGCTTTCCTAACTTGTGCTCTAGGTCTTCTCAATTACTTGCTGTTCCCACCAAACATCCCTGATTGTGGTTTACCTCCTTTTCTTCATTTACAACATTCCATATGGCTACAATGTTCTTTCTACTCAGCAATTATTTAAATTACCCACTAATTTCTAATGTCAGTAAAAGCTTAGTTTTATGCAATCTGGACTCATAGAACTGACCTCTCCTATGTGCCTCTTTGTTTTCTTCTCTTAAACTCTAAGACTATTAGGAAAAGTACCATGTCTGAGCACCATAATCCACTGAGTGCCTTGAACACAGTTCATAGCAGCAGAATATTCATTTAAACCCCAGCTGAATACATAGCCCTTCAACTCTGGCCCCTTTAACTATAGAATGATAGTCTATTGCGGTGGGATGGGGAAACAAGTCTAAAAATTTATAAGACAACTGTAATTCATGCCAGACATACATGTCTTCCTCTAACAACTGTCTGTCATCTTCAGAAACACATAACTAATGTGCCATGTCTGTCACATGAGAATTCTCCTGATACAGCTCATTCAATGCCACACATTTCTCATGGCCCTTGATAAAAAACCTCTTGAAAAATTTGTGCCAGGGCACGCTGCTTCTTTAGCAACCAGTCTGCCTCACCAAGGAAGACAAAAGCAAGAATGAAGATGGCTCCTCAAGATCCATGAGTATTTCTTGAATTCTTGCTGTGTAAAAAACATTGCTCAGAACAGTGGACATTCCACAAAGAAATGAGGTAGAACCACTGGCAAAGGTTCTTTCAGAAAGTGGGAAGGTTTGATTCATGCATGTGAGTAGGAAAGAATGCAGAAAGAACAATTGAGAAAAGCCTATTGAGTCTTCCTTGGGCCACCAGTCAGAAACATTCACTTGATCACTTGAATCCCGTTATTCATCGATTTCCTCGAGCGGGCGCCAGAAACATTTCCATTGGACCCTATCACGTGCCAATGTAGCCCAATGACATCTGGTTGATTCAGGAATATGAAGAGCCTCAAACCGTTCCTTCAGGGTCTTGATAAGGAAGTCTGAACATCTTGTAGGTGGGCGACACATGATCTTTTGACATCCTGTGGGATCCAGTCAGTAACGGCTCTAGTCCAGCGGTTGTCTCCAAATCGCATTACATGTCCAGCCCATCTGATTTTCGATGCCTTGGCAAACGAGACAGCATCCCTGATTCTGGAATAGCGACAGAGGTGAGAACTCCAGATTCCTTCTCTCACTTGAGTGAGGAGTGATATTCCAAGCATAGCTCTTTCGATTCCTCTCTGGGAGCCCCGAATAGCATTCTCATCCTGCTTTCGTAGGGCCCAGGTCTCTGAGGCATATATTAATGCAGGGAGAATGGTGGAGTCAAAGAGATGTGCCCAGAGCCAGAGGTTCTTTGTCCTTTTAGCTATTTCTTTGATGCCTTTGAAGGCATTCCATGATGCTCTTCCTCCTGCGAAGCTCAGGTTTTAGGTCGTTCATCATGTTGACTTCTCAACCTAGGTACACGTAACTGCTACATTCAGAGATGTTTGTTCCATTTAGAGTGAATGGGGCCTCTGGAACTAGTTCATTTTTCATAAACATGGTCTTCTTTAGATTCAGCTGTAGACCTATCTTTCCATATTCTAGGTCAAAGTCAGCCAGCATTTGTGCTGCTTGGCTAATATTTGGTGTTATTAGAACAATGTCTTCAGCGAAGCGGAGGTGGTGTTGTTGCCGACCATCTATCTTCACTCCATTCCTTTCCATTCTACTTGTCGCATAATGTTCTCGAGGTGGCGCTGAAGAGTTTTGGTGAAATGGTATCAGCCTGTCGAACCCCTCTTTTGACATCAATGACCACTTCTTTGTAGAATGTGAGATCCTGGTGGTGAATCCATAATACAGCTCACGAAGGTATTGAGTTTGAACACCCTGTTTGGCTAGGGCTTCGATGACTGCTTCAGTCTCCACAGAATCAAAGGCTTTCTGTAAATCAATGAACGTGAGACAGAGCGGCATCTTGTACTCCCTACAAACCTCAATGAGCTTGGCGACTGTGTGGATATGGTCCATTGTGCTGAATCCTTTCCAGAAGCCAGCTTGCTCGCATGGTTGTCCTTTATCTAGTGTTCTGCCAATCCTCTTTAGGATGAATCGTGTAAACAGCTTGTAGATGACGGACAACAGGCAGATGGGGCGATAGTTGACAATGTCGTGAATGTCTCCCTTCTTGAACATAGAACTGTCCTGCTGGTTTTCCATTGGGAGGGTACCTTGCATTCGGACAGGTAGCGTGTGAAGAGCTGAGCTAGTGTATTGATGAGTACCTACGGCAGATACTTCAGGTGTTTGGGTCTGATTTTTTCTGGGCCTGGTGCTGTTCTCTTCTTTACCATTGTAGTCATTTTGGTCTTATAGTTGGCGAAGGACAGGTGGGAGGTGGAAATGCTTTTTCCGGCTTCTGCTGCATCTTCCAGTATTTCTGCTCTTCTGTCTTTGAGGTCTTCTTTCATCGCTTCTCTGCACCGTTTAGCAAGCTTGGACATTAGCATTTGGTCTCCTGAGGCTCGTGCCTTGCCACATTGGCAAATGAGTTCGAGAGTTTCTGAAGACAGGCGTCCTTTTATGTTAGTCAATAGTTCTATAGTTTATTTATTTTTTTTTTGCAATGAACAAACCAGAGTTTATTGTGCTGGCTAGCCAGGTTCTTGCTCCCACATGGATTCGCAGGTCCAAACAGGCAGGAGGGACCTTGAGCCTTTTTAAAAGGCCCCTTATGAAGGCTCCTGCTGTCCATTACAACAGGGCCCATCCAGTACACAGCCAATTAGTTTGTAATATCTTATCTCTAGCCTATCCACATAAGGTATATTGATCCTTAGCCTATGGGGTGTGGTCACATGAGCAAGTAGGCAGGGCACATCCCACTCGTATACAGAATCATCTTCCTTGACCTGTCCATCCAGGTGGAGCATGCCCGCCATGATCCCATCCCCTGCCTGGCACATCTTGCATGTGCACCAGGTCAACTTCCTGGCCCTGCCCACATTCTGCAGACATCTTGCTTTTGTCTACCTTATTCTGGGTAGAGAGCATCAACACACAGGTTGGGTAGAGGGCTGGCCCTTACTGATTTCTGTTGGTGGGGAAATTTGAGACAAACTATATAGTTTGTTCATATATCAGTGAGATCAGTTGAATTCCCTAGCTCAGTGGTTGGAGGGTCTCAAGGGTATTTCTAATGTTACTCCTTCTCTTATGGCTCCTGATACTGGATGACTGTCTTATGTTCAAATCCTTATGGAAGCTGAGAGCTTTGAGAATGCAGACACCATGGCTGTATTACATCATAGCTCGGAGGAGCAATGAACATCTATTAAAAGCTGCTTTTCTCTTGTGAATTGCCTAGTGTTCTCTTTCATCGTTCATCCTCAGCTCTGAGCAGAAAATCTCACCAATGGAGTAGTCAGTTGTCAGCCACAGAATAGCTCTAGCAACAACTTGTTTTATTCAAATATTTTTTAGAGGCTTGAAGTTTGATGTAGTTTTTATTTTTGCTCCCTCTCTCTCTAATTCTAGTACTCACTACGTTAGTCTGGAAAGAAGGAAATATGAGCATATCTGCCATATCCTAGGCATGGCAGTTCTTCATTATTGGGGTCTCCAAAGTGTCCAATATAGCAATGCATCTCATTGCTATCTTGGGAACTGGAGGAAGGGTCATTTCTACCCAATAATTGAAGTATTACACTTTGTCATTTAAACCAAGGTCTTTGATTCACAATCTCAACAGATTGTGAATCCACTAGGCTTTGGTTCAGGTTTATACAGATTAAAATGTGAGCTACTTGTACAAAATATCTTCAAAAGAATGTGCAGTAAAGCAGATGAATCAAAATATACTAAGGACAACTACTGGGTGGTTACCTGCATAATTTTTAGTCTCTGTAATTTCAAATCAAGAAAGATAGTTTAAGACATAGATTCTGGTGAAACAAATCAGCTTTATTCTAACAAATAATTTGAAACAAACAAGTGAGGTAATGATATAAAATTTTTTCAAATTATTTCAAAGAGCATTCTTCTAGAATGTCTGGGTTTCCCCAATGAAGTCATGATTCTTTCCTTAAGTGAGAGCTTTTCATATGTTTCAAAGTTTGTACTATGCAAGGCACCCTGTGATTTTGAATCAGACAAATTTGGAAATAATATTGTACTTAAACAGGTTTGGATCAAAGTTAAACAGACCTCTTTTCATCAGAGAAAGCCTTTACTGTGCTAAGATACATTACAATGGGACACATTGCCAAGGAGGTATAAGTGTGTAACACTAGCAAATGCACTGAATCACAGAAAGTTTGCACTTTTGAAAGTGCGCCTGTATTTGCAGTGTTCCATAGCACAAATTTTGAGAAATGCTTTTCTAAATGCATAACAAGTATCTACTAAGATAGATCAGCTGTTAAAAAGTGCCTACCTGGGGCCAAAGGGATAGAAGAACTTGCCTTGTATGCAACCAACTCAGGTTTGATCCCCAGCATCTCTTAGGGAATCACTGTGAGGTGATTCCCTAAGTGCAGAGCCAGTGGTAAGCCCTTAGCATGGCTGAGTATGGCCCAAAACAACAACAAAAAGTCCCTGTCTGCCACCCATTAAACTCCTATTCTTTATAAGCATTTTTTGCTGGCAATGCATAATCAATTTGATTTCTTCCTGATGACTGTAAATTCCTACCACAGAATTCTGATAATTTCATTATTCATATATATATATATATATATATATATATATATAAAAATTGTTAAATATGGATTGCTTCTAAATAGCTTTGTAAATATTACAGCATTAGTGAACTAACCATTTAATCTATTCTCTTTTTTTGCTTTTTTGGATCACACCCGGCAATGGTCAGGGGTTACTTCTGGCTCTGCATTCAGGAATCACTCCTGGCGGTGCTTGGGGGACCATATGGGATGCTGGGGATCAAACCCAGGTCAGCTGTGCTCAAGGCAATCAAGGCAAACACCCTACCCTCTATACTATCGCTCTGGCTCTTAATCTGTTCTTAACAGCTTAAAAAAAAAACTCAGTCCAATACTTAATTAGGTAGCTATAAATACAATAGGCACTCACCAATTATCATATTAAGTACGCAGAGCAAATCCATGAGTAGGCAGTATTATTATTCTCATCTCATAAACAAACAAACTAAAGTAGTTAAATTGCATTTGAAAGTCCACACAAACAGGAAGTGATGCACTTAGAATTTGTTTCTGATATTACATTCTTAACTACTACACTATACTGTTGTAGGATGGGAGGACTAATGGGCAGACAGAACTACATCTATTCACAGGCAATGGAGGTCATAATCCAAATTACCCTTACTTCTACCATGAGGTATTGACAGGCATAAATGTACAGTGTCTAATTTCCTAGCAATGAGTTCCAAATCACTTTTTAGAAAAAAGGCTACAAAAAGAATAGTGACCAAAAACCTATTAAAGTAATACTGAATGGGGTAGAGTTCAACTACATGCTCGCATCCAATACCCACTCCCCATGTTTAGAGTTTGGCAGGATTCATAGCAACCGGAGCTAAACTTTCTTCTCTTTAATTGCTAACCCCATGTTTATTTTAAAGCAGAGTTAATCCATGTATTTCTGATTACTAATCAGAATTCATCAAAATGAGGTTCTAAACAAAGCCAGTCTGATCCGAGCTAGAATTGGGCTCCCATTTGATCCAGCAATAGCCTCCTGGGAATATACCCTAGAGACCAAAACACATAGCGAACACTATCTGTACTTCTTTTTCATCTCTCGCTATTCACTATAGCTAGAATCTGGAAACAACCTAATGCCGAGAACAGAGGACTGGCTAAAGAAACTGTGGTTCATCTACACTATGGAATACTATGCGGCTGTCAGGAGGATGAAATTATGAAATTTACCTGCAAATGGATGGACATGGAGTCTATCATGCTGGAGTGAAATTAGTCAGAAGGAAAAGGACAGATATAGAATGACTGCATTCATTAATAGGATATAGATACCAGTGTTTTAATAAATATGGGAAATTGTAATGGCAGATTAAAACTCACCACTGAATATACACAAAGAGACTTAAGTGATTAACTCTAACTATCTGCAGGGCTAGCCACAATGTGTAAAATAAGAGGGAGAGAGATGCAGAGACAGAGAGAGAGAGGGGAAAGAGAGGAAACTGGGGGTACCTGCTATTAGGCGGGTGGGGATGGGGGAGGGGGTACATTGGTGGTGGAAATGGGGCACTGGTGGAGGGATGGGTGCTAGAATACTGTATTACCAAGAACCAATTATGAACACCTTTGTAATTGTATGTTTCACGGTGGTATAATAAAAAATTAAAAAAAAAAAAGAAACAACAAATTGCTACACTCAGATTAGTTGAAGTTGCCACCCACTCCCTTAGAGGATTGGAAGTGTTCCTAGGTTTCCAAGAATATGTGACACTATGTTTTGTTGTCATTTGTCCATTTCTCCACAAATATGTAGCAAATCAATGAATGACTCAGGCTTAAAATTTTTAGTCTGAAGGTTTTTTTATTAGCTAATAATTCAATAAAGACAAAAACATAAATGAAAAAAATAAAAAATAAAATAGTCTGAAGCCATTGCTCTTATGTACAGAAAGCTGGACTTTGCCAAAAGTAAACTGCTTCAAATTCTAGAAGACCAGTTTGGTGATGCTTTTATGAGATATTTGAACCTCTTCACTCTAGACTTGGCCCAAATCTTGTATGTCTCTATGTTGTTGTTTTTTAATACATAGTCTATGCTTTTAGTTATGTGGCATCTGATGGTGATTTCTGTCATACAGATGAGAACATTGCAAAATTTATACTGTATCACTTGATCACTTGACATCCCATTACTCATCTATTTGCTCCAGCGGCTGCCAGTAACATTTCCATTTGACCCTATCACGCCAGTGTAACCCAATGGCATTTGGTTGTTTCAGGAATACGAAGAGCCTCAAAACGTTCAATCAGTGTCTTGACGAAGAATTCTGACCATCTTGTAGGTGGGTGACTGTTGCAGGACTCCTAAGGGCCGCTGCATCTGCTCTGGATTGCCTCCCGCAAATCACTCCGTAGATAAGGGGGTAGTCTAAATGTGGCAGTTTATCCGACCATGTATGCTGTACTAGCTGGTATAAATATTCTCCCATGCTATCACAATCATCGTGGGACTAGCTAGATCTTACCAGCATATTAGCCTGGCCACGTAAGGACACGTAAGTAATTAGACCAGAGAGAAATGCTGTTTGCTTCCAAACAAACAAGCATGGCTCCCTGATAAAATATAAAACTACAATGAAGTAGAGGAGACTTGTGAAGGCTTGGAGAAATATTTAACTGGCATTGGTGTTGATCTTTGGTACAGTGACATGCCATCTCAGAAACCCCCTTCTCTACATTTCAAAGGCATTCCGGCTCAAAACATTAGCACAGTAAAGGCCCTAGGTGAGATGCAGGGAGGGGACTACCTAAGGGCATTGGACCCTCCCTGCTTTCCATAACAATGGGAGGAAGGTCTGAGTTGCGGGGGTATAAACTAGCCGGTTCCCGCCTCCCGGGCTTCTTCTTCCCGGTGGGATCTCGCCTTGTGAGCGTTTTTCCCCTTGGAAGCTTTACACGTGGTGGTCGCCATCTTGGCCTACACGTGGCTGGGGTTCTAGCCTGGAATCCTAAGCATCGGGTTTTTCCTTTTGCTGATTTGTATGCCTGAACCTGTGATAAGTAAAGCTTTTAAAACCTCATCGAATTCCTGAGTGTTCATCCATTCCTCGCCGGCTTTGGAGGTAGAAGGGAACTTCGCTTCCCGGCACTGTCGGGGACCCTGGCGGAGCGCCCGACAGGTGACCACTGTATAACTAGTAGTAATAAAAACATGCTATTTACTTAAATGACAAACCATAATTTCCACTTTCATGATAGATAATTTTCCTTTATTCTCCTTTACGTTTCTTGCTTCATTTTATGTCTCACTATGGTTAAAGGCTATCAACTAGTTAATACAAATATAATGGAGTATTAAAGGATAGAGCATTTTAGGAAGTAAAGAAAAAATGCACAAACTACAATTTAGGTTTCACCTCATATGTGAATACACATGACATACAATATTTATAGCTGGACCTCAGTAATTTTTACATAAAATTTAACTGTAGGATTTCTAACTTTGAAATACAATTCCAAAGTTCTCTGATTCAGTAAAGCATATAAAATATTATAATAAGTAGTGCGTCTAAGTCAGATAAGATGTACAGAATGTGTTAATCATATATAGGTTTAAGAATAAGAAGTTTTGGGGGCCGGAGTGATAGCCCAGCGGGTAGGGCGTTTGCCTTGCACGTGGCCGGCCTGCGCTGGCCCGGGTTCAATCCCGGCATCCCATATGGTCCCCCGAGCACCGCCAGGAGTAATTTCTGAGTGCAAAGCCAGGAGTAACCCCTGAGCATCGCCGGGTGTGACCCAAAAAAAAAAAAAAGAATAAGAAGTTTTGTATAAACTTGTGTAAGTCTTATAATATTCATATAAAAACTCATGCAAATTGTATTTTTCTTCTTTAAGAAGTTTACATCATGCAAATGATGGCTTCTAATTGTATGTAGTGCAACCCACAATGTGTTGGAGAAGGAAGAGAGAGAGAGAGAGGAAGAGAGAGAGGAGATAAAGAACCTGCCGTTTAGGCAGGCCGTGGGAAGGGGGAGGGAACTGGGGACATGGGTGGTGGGAGATGGGCACTGGTGGAGGGCGGGGTGCTGGAACACTGTGTGACCAAAACCTCCAAACGTGAACAACATTTTAATTGTATATCTCACGGTGGTATAAAAATGTTTAAAAAAATAAAAAAATAAATAAAGCACAAAAAAAAGAAGTTTACATCAAACACTCTTTACACTATTACATTTGTTACTTTAGTAAGTCTGACCTATTTGATGGTGTAATTCAATTTAAGGAACATGAGTGAGACAGAAGATAATGCAGGTGTATTCAGTTTTTTTTCCTTTACAGAATAATCGTTTCTTTGAGTTCATTCATCTGTTCCATGGCATTGGAAAGAGCTTAGTTCTCTCCCACATCTGGATATCTTTATCCTGATGAAAACTGCAATTAACATTGCAACTCAAACTCCTCCTTTCACAGAGCCCCAGCATTGCTATGTGCTTCCTGGTGGTGCCATGCCTGTATAGTCCCTCGTCGAGAGGAGGTGGGAGCTCAGAACAGGACAAAGGAGTTCATGGGAGCAATCCTCACTCAGTGACACTCTAGAAGCCTGTAGCCCTGCCAAAGCAGTTGCTCACAGTTGTGAACATGTAGGACTGGGACAGACAGAATAGCACAATAAGCCAGTATTTTCTTTCTGGGGCTTCCTCATTCATCAATGAAACATGGCTCTCAGATCATGCTAAAATATGTAAGATTAAAAGTCGGATAGGTGAGCATAATTGAAAATCGCCTAGAGTAAGGCACCTGGGAAATGAATGGAAAGGGTGGCCTGCAGCCCAAATGTCTTTGATTAAAACAAAAATGCCCTCTAGTCAGAAATGTTAGATGGATCTATGATTTCTTGGCTGTGATGTCTGCTGTCTGTTTCTCTGAGTAAACCATGACCACTGACCATGGTCAGTTGGGTTCTGACTAGGAGACTAAAAAACAGAGGCATGTGCAACTCTGTTGGTCAGAGAATGGGGAGAAAACTTTAAGATCAGATATTTTAAAAACTAAGTTTTAGTTATAAAAATAATATGTGCCTTATAGAAAAGTCAGTCTATACAAACATTTAATGCACATAATTAAAATAACTCATAACTTTACCACAATTTAGAGATGAACTTTGTAATATTCTGGAGTATTACCCTCCATTGTTTTTTCTCAGTGCATTTATTTCACCAATTTGAGATTTGCTCTGTAAAGTTCAGACTTTTATTTTCTCATTTACTATAATATGAGGATCACACCCCATCCCACCCAATTGTTAAATGAACTTCATAACATAACTGAGGATGACTGCATGTCAGTTGTTTATTTTTGGGGGGGGGTCACACCGGTGATACTCAGGGGTTTCTCCTGGCTCTGCACTCAGGATTTACTCCTGGCGGCACTCAGGGTACCATATGGGATGTGGGGATCGAACCCGGCGGCATGGGCCATCCCTGCGTGCGAGGCATACACCCTACCAGCTGGACTATCGCTCCGGCCCCGCATGTCAGTTTTTTTTTAAGCAGCAATGTTCAAACAGTTTTTGGCTGGGCTTAGTTTTTAGGCCATTTCTAATAAGCGGGAATAGTTCTTAGATGTTTGTTCTATGTTTGTATTTTCCCTTCAGTGTTTTCAAAGGACAGGCAACATGGGAAGAAGGTTGGATTTAGCTGGTTGGTGGAGATTTAAGAGAAACAAAAGTGTAGCCCTTTGGAGATTAGAGAACTGAGTTTAACAAGTGTGGAGTCCACGCTCAAGAAGTCATTTCAAGGAAAGAGTAAGTGTGTTCTCTTCCATTTCCATATTTCTGAAGTTTTGATTTTTTTTCAGTATGCTAGGGATTTTGGAGATATACTGACAAAATAAAGCAATACAAGGACAAGCGGAGAATTCACTAGAAATGACTATATTTGGGTATACCAAAGATGACAACAAATCTTAATTAACTTGGTGATTAACAATGCATTATGCAAATGTTCTATTCTGGAAGTGTGAAGGTGGTTGTAATAGGAGCTTTGAATTTTAAGAGTACTAATTTCCTCTGTTACCTGGACAGGTTTCACTTTACAGCCTATGTCAATTAATTGCATATAGCTGTAGTATAATCTTAAAGGGGGTTGGGGGGACTCACATATCTGCAGACAATTCAACTGGCAGTAAAGGAGTGTGGGGAAGAGTGTTAATTACCTTAGAGGACGGCTTTGGAAACAGGCTAGGTGGCCCGCCGCAGTAGTGGAGGTCCAGAGAGTTTCTTCACACTTGTCCATTCACATCAAGGGAGGAGCCACATTTTCCTGTATGAGAGGCCCTTGCAGTTCTCACTGGAGAAGAATTCAGGACCATATGTGTTAAGTTCAGGGAACATCTCAAGTATAGTTTCATGTCCAAATTAATATCATATTTTATTTTATCTCAGGTGGCACCTTAGGGCTGTGTTCAGGATTTACTCCTGTGTCTGCAATTAGGGATCACTCCTGGCAGGCTATAATTGTGGTGGGGAAGTATATGAGTGGAGGAAATTGAACGCAGCTGGCCACATGCAAGGCAAACAACTGAGGATGATGCTTTTTTTTTTGAGGTTGCCACAACCAACAATGCTTAGACTTACCAAAATTATTCCTGGCGGTACTTAAGGGACCATATGAAATGCTGGGAATCAAACCTGGATTGCCTCCGTGCAAGACAAACACCCTGCACGCTGTATTATCTGTCATTCAGTCCCACATTTCATCTTTTTTCATCTATGGGAAGAATTCTTAGTGGTGCCTCAGTCTCTTCACTGTAAAGGTTCAAACTTTACAAGATTATCATATGAATGAAATGTTTTCCTAGTACAGTTGTAGTAAATATAGCCTGTTATTACCCTTGTTACTAGTGACATTCATCTTCTTTAGCTCTAAAAGAAAGATAATAGACTAACTAGACTATTGTTTATGTTTAAATAAATAATTATCCACCAGGAGTGATCCCTGAGCACAAAGTTAGGAATAAGTCCTGAGCACTGTTGGGTGAGGAGCAGAAACCAAACCAAACAACCAAACAAATCGAAGTACTATGCCCGAACACATATTCCAGCACACATAAGGAAGCCTGCTAGCACCTGAGAAATATGTTCATCTAATTAAATAAAAATCAACATCACTGTCCTAGACTAGTATCATTTCTTTTTAAAAAAACTTCCCTGGAGGGACATTTTTATAACAGCTTCAACAGCAACTGCAAGAGAAAGTGCATGCTTTCAGTATTAAGAAGCAGTCTTGGTAGTGAATATGTACTGCATGACTGAGTTTGACCTGAGATCCCCTGTTTTCGCAGATCCTTTGAAAGCAACTGTCTTTAAAGATGATAAGAAGTTCATCAGCCATGTAAATTCACTGACTTGACTGAATTTGAACACTGCACTACGACACAGGTGATTCTAAACTATATATTAGTGTTAGGGAAAGAGATAGTCTTCCTAATGAAGGACATCCCCATAGAACCTAGCTATATATCAAGAAACTAAAGTGGGGTAACAGTGTTGTTTAATAGTCAAAGCACGTTTAAATGAAATATGATTTGTAAATTCACAACGCTTTGGCACACACTAGGATACATATTGATTCCGACATCAAACAGCTTTACTGAACCTTGTATTTGTTTGCTCTCAAGTCAATATAAATTTTATCTAATTTCCAAATATGAATACCAGTTTTTATTTGAAAAGAAATTAAAAAATCAGATTAAATGTTGATTGACCAGCATGATCATATAAGCATTTTGTTTATTTGTTTTTGTTTCTGTTTTAGGCCCACACTCAGAAGTGTTCAGGTATTCTTGGACTATTCCTGGCTTTGTGTTCAGGCATGTAAGCCCTGGTGATACTGGGGGACGGTAGTGATGTGGTAATTCAAATTAGAGTAGGTGTGTGCAAGGTAGACTTAAACACCTGGGCTATCTTGCTGGCACCCACAAATATTTTAAACTTATTTTATATTGAAGAACTAATATGTTTCTATGCAATACATTTTTCCTGCTAAAATTTAGTTCATTGAATCTATATTAAACAAACATTTTATAGCATTGTATCAAAATAAAATATGAAAGGGAACTATAACTGAATGTTAATTGGTTACTATAATTGAATGTTAATTAGTTAAATAGTCCACTTCTATGTTTTGCTATCACAAAAATAACTCTATTTAATACCATTTGTGTCAGAATTTTTTTTTGCTTTATTTGGGGGTCACACCTGGCCATGCTCAGGGGTTACTCCTGGCTCTGTACTCAGGAATTAATTCTGGAACTGCCTGGGGGACCACATGGGATACCAGGGACTGGACCCATGTCAGCCAATGCCCTACCTGCTGTGCTATCACTCTGGCCCTTGTGTTTGAATTTTTAATGATAACTAGTGTTATAAATATTGGTTTTGTATTGCTCCACATTCTACTTGAATGTGGAGTTTTTCAGTAGTTTTTCTTTAGTTTAGCTATGTTTTCTCCAAGATGATGATTTTCCTTTTTAGTTCCTAAATTCTCTTCTTAACTCTGAGCTTTATTTGTTCCCAAATGAAATAATCTTCCTTCAAATACTTTATAAAAGCTAGGAACTCTACCTGTATTCCAATCAACATCCATAAACTTTACATCAAAGCACAGGGTATGATGACTCATGAATGAGTAGTATAACGTGCATAGAACAGTGGTTAAACAGGTTAAGTTATGATGAGTTTGTGCAATTTACTTGAAGATGGAAAATGGGGAAGAAGGGCTCATTCTGCTCCAGTCTGTCAAATTCATAATAAGCAATTAAATATCTGTAATTAAATCTCCATTTACTCAGCAGACCAGAACAGCACATTCAAATCCAGTCTTCAGGGTAAGTAATAAGCTTTATAAAAACTACATTCATTAATTCTAATAATAAAGAATCTAACAAAAACATTTTTTAAAAAGTATGTTTAAGAGATCTGGTTGCATTTAAGGTCTAGACAGTCTTAACTGGACTCCAAAATTAATACACACCTGCAGAAATAAAATAAACAACACTAAAAATTAATATGCGTTTATTTCATGCTGGGTAAAGGTAGCAATTAATGTGGGCAAGAAAGGAGTTTAAGAATGAAACACCTGTGGGTATTAAAAATAGTAACATGCCCTTTAAAATGATTTCTGTTGCTATGAGCATTTTTAGGACATATGGTAAGGGAGATTTATAATATCATAAAAGTGTGACTGCTGGACTCTAATAGCATTATTGGATCTCAATAATATCCTTTTTCTACGTAAGACAAATTGGTTTATAGTTTTCCATCAAACATAATAAATTTTCAGTAAAAACCTTCTAAAATGAGTAAAAAGTGCTACAGACAAAAGATTGTAAGAGTTACTGAAATAGTTTATGCTCTAGTGTTTTTAGAGTTATGAAACAGTTTCCAGAAGAAATGTTTTTCAGAAGCTTGCACTGTACCTGGAGACTCAAGAAATACATACTGGAAATAATAAAGAAATATGCATACACATTCACTTGCAACATTCTTCCCTCACCCTCACATTATTTCTCCAGTCCCATAATATCCTGAAGAGGAGAGTCATTGTTATTCTCTGTACTTTTTTTTTTGTGTTTTTGTGTCACACCCTGAGATGTTCAGTGGTTACTCCTGGCTCTACACTCAGGAATTATTCCTGGTGGTGCTCTGGGGGCCAAATGGATGCTGAGGATGGAACCCAGATCAGCCGCGTGCAAGGCAAGAGCCCTACCTGCTGTGCTATCACTCTGGCCCTATTCTCTGTATTCTGATGAGTATTTAAAAACTCCAAATGTACTATAATAAAATTCAAGAGTTGAGCATTTGTAGGCCCATGCACTGAGTTAGCAGTTATGCACAATGTCTTAAAGACACCTCACTACAACCCTTGACGGAGGAATATAATTACATTCTTTGGGGAGAATTCCCACTTTAGAAATAAGTGACAGAGCAGCATAGCGGATTTGTACTTCCACGTGACTGATGCAAATCCCAGCCCCACTCCTCCCTCTACCTGCCCACTCCCTAGCCCCCACTCCCTCCTACACCCTCCTCTTCCCCCCACCCATACACCTATGAGAATGTAACAAGCTACGCAACCCTTGTGAGCTTCAGTCCCCCTGGGGATCACACATCACTCACAACTTGAGTTTCTGGAACTTCCCTTTAGAAGCTTTATTTTTGGTTAAATTTGAGTCCTTAGAAAAGGCTCCATTACAGCTGGTTTCCTTCCGCTCCCTTGACCCTTAGGTTATTTGCCCAAGGCCATGCTGCTAGTTTGCAGCAGACACTGTGTGGGGCTCTGTCCTCTCTTCATGGATGTTACCACATTTCCTTCCACAATGTGTTGTTCTCTTTGCCGCATCTGCAGTGGGCAATTGACTTTGCTCACAAGTGTCACTGGTGTCCATTGCTAGTGTGTCTGATGTCCATGTTACATAATAGAGAAGAGAAAGTAGCTGCTATTCCTCAATTGTCCCTGGTGCCCATTACCAAGGATCTCTTCTCCATGAGCTTCAGGATGATACTAACCATTCCGTTCTTTTTGTTCTTCGTTTTTCTTTGTGGGTTATGTAGAGTAAGGGGGTTAAAAAGTGTTAACTGAAATGAAATAAGTGATCCACTAACAAAGAAAGTCATCATGATAGTTTTCCTTGTCCAGACTTGGCATCTATGTAAGTTTATCACTAACATTTCTGTGTGACTATTAATTCTAAAGGAGTTAGACTTCTCTTGACGTATTCATTTGTGTTACCTCTTCCCAATTACATGCATATTCTTTATCTGCTCTTTAGAGGTGCTTCAGCATTTTCAATGATGAGAGGCTTTTTTTTAAAGTGCCATTAATTTATTAAGTCTATCCAGGAGCAAATTGCTCTTTGATTTCTCTCTCAGGTGATAACTTACTGGCCAGTGTCATGGGTTAAAAGACATCTAGATATAAGATGCTATGTTTCGGAAAAGTGTTAATTGTTTCTTGATGCGAGAAGACCAGATAATTTTGGATCTTAATAATTACTTGTAAAAATAATTACTTGTAATCATAGTAAATTGCAATAATGTTAATAACAATAATATTGCATGATGGCAGTTCTTTCTTTTCCAAAAGTATCAGAAAAACATTCCTTTACTGAACAACAATGGAAATCGAGGTGAGAATTCACAGGAGATCTTTGAATTATTCATGAACTCATACATGTCACTTGCCTCTGTATGTTATAAAAATGCCATGAAAGTGTAATCGCACATTAGTGATGCAAATTTCAAAAAGAAAGACTTTATTCTATTTTACTGATAATGTTCATAATTCAGTAAATATAGAATTACCAATAGCAAATGTCTTTTAAAAATTCCTTGGTTACTCCAATTTAGTTTTGCTTAGCCATGCTAATGTTTTGGGCACCTTTATTATATTCATTTCTGATTTATCTATTTTTATCAGTTCCTAATGCACACAATTAAAACTGATTAAATCACCCTCATAAATTTCTGACATATAATTGGAGGATGCATCATTTGTACCTTTATAATAAGTGAATTTAGCAATATACAAGCAAATGATAGAAAAGGATAGCCACATAAACTACAAAATGCATGAGCAAGAAACAGGGTTTCTAGAAAGCAAGTGTGATTAAATGTTAACACTAGGAAATTATTTGAACCACTCTTGCAACTTTCAGTAAGTCTGAAGTTTGTCATGGTATCATGTTTTTAATTGCCTTGCAAGTTGATCTACTGTACTTTTAAATTATCATAGAATATGAAATCAGAGAAAACGGGCCCTCATTAGACAGAGTAATACAGCCTTCAAAGTAGGAGCATAGGGGCGGGAACAATAGCACAGCTGGTAGGGCGTTTGCCTTAGCAAGCTGGCCTGGGTTCGCGGCTCCCTATGGTCCCCTGAGCCCCCGGGTGGTTCCTGGGTGCAGGCCAGGGTACCCTGGCATGCGGGCTAGGGCTGGAGCACAGGGCGGGTGTTTGCCTTACTCTCGGCCAATCAGGGTTCGCTGGCATCCCATATGGTACCCCAAGTACTGCCAGGAGTAATTCTTGAGTGAAAGAGCCAGGAATTGGGTATCACTGTATCACTGTCTTCCCCGTTCATCATCAATTTGCTCAAGCGGGCACCAGTAACATCTCCATATGTCCTGTCTCATGCTGGTAGAGCCCAATGACACCTGCTTGGTCCAGGAACATAAAGAGCCTCAAACCATTCCATCAGGTCATGGGAATGAGGTCTATAATTGTTACTGGTATCTGGCATATCAAATACGACATGGGTAGCCTGCCAGGCTCTGCCGTGCGGGTAGCATACTCTTGTAGTCATCTCAAAATCCAGCATTTATTGATGAACCACGCGGCCGCTTGTGGCCGCACGCCGGGCTGTGATAGGCTAGTCTGCTGGGTGGAGTTCTGACAAGGGGGGAAGTCCGGATGTGGAAAATGGAGGCCCTCATGGAGTGAGGGGCCATCTGGCTTGTTGTGAGGCTCTGTTGTGGTGGCGGGCCAGGGCTAGAACCTGCCATCCCTCCCGGGCACCTCATGAGTGGCTGGGCACAGTGGGAGCCAGTAGCAGCTCTCAGGAATTGGGTGTGAACCAAAAAACAAAGAAAACAAACAAAAAAAGTAGGGAGCATAGGCCTTATAGAGTATGATACTAATGCCTTAATATATTAAAATATATTTCAATATATGTTAAAAAGAAAATATATTTTCTTTTTTTAGATTTGGTCCATATGCTCTAATGCTCAGTCTATTCTTGGTTAGTGCTCGGGAGTAACCTTTGACAGTGCTGGAAATGGGTGTATATGCAGTATAAATATCAAACCAGGTCAGTCACACATAAGAAACCTTATCTTCTATAGCTTTCTGCTTCCATAATTTATGTAATTTTTTGTAAAACCACTTATCTTAATTTTGCCTATGCATTTTTATTAGATATGCATTTATGCATACAGATTGTTAGACGGTGTAGTAAAACCCTGTATACCCTAAAATTCAAAGGTAGTATAAGATTTTCAAGGTTGGGACCAGTGAGATAATACAGTGGGTACAGCTTTTGCCTTGCATATGGTCAAGCAGGGTTCGATTTCTTGGCATCCCATATGTTTCCCAAAACACTGACTAATTACTCAATATAGAGCCATGAATAACTTCTGAGCATTGCTGGATGTGACCAAAAAACCAAAAAGAAAAAAATTTTCAGGCTTGATTTGTCTGTGTGTGGTTTCTAAAAGTATAGGTCATGCTCTGAAGGAAGACAGGACTCCACTGAATTCTTGCAGATGCCTAGAGAAGCTGCATGAATTAATGAGTTAATATTGATATCTTGATAGCAGTCTATCCCCACGACATCAAAAAGACAGAAAATCTGATGGTTCAGTATCACCTTGCTCTTTCTGTTTTCTTAGCCCCTTTTTTCTCTTTTCTCATTAATAACTGGGAGACAAAAAATCCTTTGAATGCATTGGGATCCTGAAATAAAAAAGAATACGATAAGTTCAATGTGCTGCATGCCCCAGAAATATTTTATTTGGAGGAAAAGAATGTTGTCAAGGAAAAATAACAAACAAAACTAAATCTCTGAATCTTGGTTGTTATGAAAAGGAGTGTTTGGATAGTGGTAGTTTCTGTATCTCTGGAAGTATAAATTCTGTCAATATGATTATTCCATTTATTTGTTGCTTACTTTATTTAACCAAAAAGCACCTCCAAATTCCAGGTATCACTTGATCACTTGATCACTTGACATCCCATTATTCATCGATTTGCTCGAGCGGGCACCAGTACCATTTCCATTGACCTATCACTTGCCAGTGTAGCCCAATGGCATCTGGTTGCAGATGCCATTGGGCTACACTGGCATGTGATAGCGTATGTTTACTCAAATATTCTAAACCAGGTATGTTAACCAGGTATGTTAAATTCCAGGTATGTTAAATCAAATATGCTAAACCTTCTGTAGGTTCGATCTGCATTACAACCCAGGAAAAACTTGACTAAGGAAAATATTACTTTGTATATCAGAATTGGCACCTTTTGGAGATTTGATTGCTGTAGTGTTGCTTAGGTTAGGTTGTGAAATAAATGTAATTTATAATCAGAGTGTAGAACTAAGAGTTGAAAGACCTAGAGTATATTATATTTGTCAATTTATAAAATCTTTCTTGCCTAATTTCCATAATCTTCAAACCATGAAGATCTCTGTATCTAAATAATTATATACTATAACAATAACCACATGTGATCATGTTAATTATGATATGTTCTACCTAACACAACAATTTCTGATGAGGACCTAAAAAAGTCAATGTTTAGGACAGGACTTTATACTCTCTAAGCATGAAATAAATATAACACCAGAATAGCTAATTGTTAATTTTGTGTAATAAGTTGATTGCATGGGAAGTTCCCAGGTATTTAGATAAACATTTTGGTGTGCTTCTTAGAAGTGTTTCTGGATGATAAACTGGACCTGAATTAGTACCATTAACTACCTGGAGACTGCAGCACACAAAATGTAGAACTTGGTTCTTTTCAGCCTCCAAATCCACATGGACCTATGCGCTTTCTAACAAATCTCTCTATTGATTCTGTTTCTTGGGACACCCCCAACTCATACACTGGCTATGAAAAATAATACCTTTATAGGTATAGTTTGGCTAATTAAAAGATAAAACTGATTTTATCTCAAGATCTATGCCCAGTGGTCCATCTGTCCATTTTGTACTCATCTTCAGCACAGCTCAAGATTCAGAAGTAGGGTAAAATTCTCTCAAGCAGATCAACATTGAGTTGATCTGTGAAATAATACTCCTCTGCATCTACACAGTTGTCTTCTTAATCTCTAGACAGTTTATAGTCACAGGGAAAAAAGGGCATGAAATTTCTTAGTTCAAAACAAATGAGATATTACAAAGCACCCTATATTAGGTTTTACTTGCTATCGTAGAACCAATTTCTCTTACTGTGATGCTGTTTCCTTTATTGTTTCTTGTAAGGGTGTTTTTGTATGTGTAATCATTATCCTGTTTCAATGGAGCCTCTTGTTTTCCATAAACAGAGCTTGTAATAATCACATGCAGTTTTCACAGGCTTTTTCTTATATTGCTCCCCAACTTATCTAGGTTTATCTAGATTAAACCTTTAGGACACTTTAATCTAGTAAGGAAATTCCAGCAGAGGCCCCATCACTAACAATGCTAATGAACAACTACCATAATTGTATTCCCCTGTAGAACTCCATGTCTATAACGCTTCAAGTCCAACACAAAGGATTAAATGTTCAGTGCAAGGGGGAGAAAGTTCTAGGTTAGTCTGCCCTCTAGTGTAGCTTATTGGTTCCTAACATAAACTAGAGAAATGTATCCTGAAAACTGATTGTGCAGTTCTGTCATGACGGAAAGTTGCTCATTGTCACCAGCATTAGATTTTCATAGCTGTCTCCTCTTTGGTAGCAAGAAACTTTTCTAGCATTAGGTCACATTTCTGACCTAGATTTCCAAGAGCCACATCTTCCTCAATTTATGCCTCCTTGAAGTTAGGGTTATTTGGGGTATCATGGAGCACAGGTTTTGCCCTTTGCTAGCAAGTGGAAAAGACATATTTTTGAGTTCAGAAATAGGGAAAGGCTTCTGAGATAATCTTAGGGGTGTTATTGTGCACTGATCTCCACTAGACCTTTTGAGCTGTCTGTATAACAATGCACCTTGTCCTTGGCTGGTCCTTCTGAAAGAAAATTTGTTGAGATTTTGATGCTAGGCAGGACCCCAGAGGCCATTTAGCAGGAAAGCAACATCTATATTCCCCATTTCATATCTTCTCTCAAATTCTGCTTTAGAGTGAGAAACTAAAGTGCCCTTGGAGGCTAGTTTTCAAGAAATCTGCAGTGTGCACTAAACTGCATAAACATGACCTTGTGAGTTTTTATTGTTTGTTTGCTTGTTTATTAAGGAAATCTAATTTTTGTAGTTAGTACTTGGGTAGGTCTGAAAGTTTTGCTGCTACACATAAATTTCAAAGTTATTTCAGAGAAATAAATGCCAATTATCTCCTAAAACACTCAAGACCCAGTGAATATATTTACTCAGAAAAAGGCAAACTAATTTTCAGATTAATCACAATCTGCTATACACTTGCTGGCTTTTCTCCCATTACTTCATGTTCTAAAGGAATTTAGGTAATATGGCTGGAGATACAGTACAAGATTTAAGGCACATACCTTGCATGTGACTGACCTAGTTTGATCCAGGGACCACATGGTACCCCAATATTAAGCATGGACTCTCACATGCCACAGTCTTAAAGGCCCCCAAACACTACCAGAGGTCAATTAGCACTGCTGAGTGATATGGTAAACCTTAGAAGCACAGACCCAGAGCAATACTGAATTCTTGACCCTTTCCTTGAACAAAGGCCTGATTTGCCAAGAACTGATAGGGGAGGCACCATGTCTCCTGAAGAGTTGGGAGAATTCTACTCACTAAATAAAAATAATTAATAGGTGAATATTCCAGAAAAGACTAGGTCCCAACATTCACTGATAAATAAAGCAAATACCTTAAAAGGGATAGCATTTTAGCATAATTGCATGTGTGTGCATAAATACACACACATTCACTCAAACATTCTAAAGTCTGTAAAACACAAGGCTATCTTCTACTTAGATTTTGATTACCTTGGCTAATAGCAGTTCTACTGGGCCTTTAGTAAAAGCTAAGGAACACCCTACCTAGAGTTTTCAAAATTGAGAATGCCACTCTCCAGGATTCACTATAACAATCTAGGGGATGATGGGCGCCTCCTTTGCTTGTGGGTGCTTTCTGTTTCTTCCCTTAAAGTTCTAGGGGACACCAAATGATCTTTTTTATTCTTAAAAGCATTACTAAACCAAATCCATTTGGGAACCTCTGCTCTGTTAACTAGGGCATACATACCAAATTAGTCATCAACCTAGGACTTCCAGTTGGGTTTCTTCACAAGAGAATTTAAACAAAACTTTGGGCTAAGAAGTTTACTCAAATGGCTGAAACAGAGGCACCAAGTTTGATTCCAGCACTATGTGGTCCTTCAAGCCCACTGTGGTGGCCCTCATGGTCCCCAACTCTGTTGGGCTTGAGCAATTCCAAACTGAGTATTGCTGTAATGTCCACATAGCCCTCTGAGCACTTCTTGGAAGACACACCACCTTCACAGAAACACACAGACACATACACACATCCAAAGAATGATACATGTTTCACCTGTTCTCTAATTGATCATTCCTGTTAGAAAGGTACCATGAACATTTACACTTTATTTTTGAATCAGAATGGGAGGGACTAAAAAGAAGAAAATGTGAGTTAATAACAGTTCTAGAATTCAATACGAGAATTGGATTCTAAGTCTGTTCTGGTTACCAGTTAGACTGCTAACTTGAATAACTCAGTCTACTTTTCTGGAGCTTTCTATTTTTATCTGTGAGAGGTATGAGCTAGAGTTAGATTAAATCAGGGGTACCTCAACTTTTATCACCAAACTGCCTGTAATAATCATATCTGAGCCTTCAACTCTACATCTGTGCTTTGATGTGTTTACATTAAATATCAGTATATCTAAGTTTACCAACCCCAGCACCAGTGTTACTCCAATTACAGCATCCTCACTGATGCTGGCTCTGAGTGTAATTTACACCCATGGCAAGTTTGCCATTTGCTGGACTGATTTTCTGGCTTGTTTCTTAGCCTTAGTCTCTAAAAACATTCTGAGCTTAATCATTGTCATAGAGAAGATGAAAGATTGAAGATTCTCTGATTAGCATTTTGTGTATTTTTTCTTACCATTCAAGACCACATAAAACTCCCTTGTTCTCTATCAGCAATTCCTCTTTCCCCTTTAGTTTGCTGACATGTGATTTTCAAGTCATTTTTGGAAATCTGAAACCTGTTATAGATCACAGATGCCAAGATCTGCATGACTGCTATAGTTTTGGCAGATTCTGCCTTTTTTAAAACAACAAAGGCAATAAATAGAATTCTGCTTCCCTGACTTTATTCTTTTCCAGAAGGGAAAAAAAAAAATCTTTGTACATGCATGGTGTTTAGTGATATTTCTTAACTGCTTTGGGTCAGACAGTTTTTGTTCTTAGTCTTTACTTGAAATAGCATTTGAGCTTTTCATCTTGAGAACTGCAAGCTTATTCCTGTTATCAGCTTCCACTAAGAGTGTAGCTTTATATTCCTTTAAAGTCTGTGATCCTCTTTAATGAAACTAATCATCTAAGTGCCAATGGTTGGCAGCAGTGAAAGTATGCTTCTGCCAAGTTGAACAAGTATTTGACTAATTTGAACCCTAACCCTGGCCAAGTCTCATACTTAGTCTTTATGCCACTTAAGTCAGATTTTAAAGAGAAAAAGGGAGAAAAACTGGCTTTGAAAGTAAGCATTGGCTATGAAAAGAAGGAGGTATAAAAGAAGGAGGTATAACATCAGACTAAAGGCGGGGGCTAGGAAGGTGTATTTTAAGCCTTCAACAGGTATGATGTTAATGGTGAGAAGTGAGAAAAACAGAAGTGGGGCAGGAATATATAAAGCAATGGCCAAGAGATGAAATAGGGACAGGCATGTGGAAAAACAGCTAAATGTTCAAATCTGTCACACCCTTCATGTATGGTAACATGATGCACTGAGAACGAGATGGAGAAGTGATTTCAAGGTAGCTTGGGAGTAGGATGTGGCCTGTACTACTCTGGAGGCAGAAAAGAAGGGCACACATGACCCCCATTGGGCTGGGGACTCTCTCCACAAAAAGCACAATTTTGCCTCATCATTTTCAGGAACCACAGTAGGACTTAGAACACTGGAGGAAAGCACAAAAAGCAGTTTCTAAGCATGGGTCCCACTGCCTGGACACCAGTTGTCCAGATATAAGGACAGAATGCTGAGGGACATTATAATAAATCTGTAATAGGTTCTGAGGAGGGTACCCAGAAGGGAGAGGGAGGCCATAGAGATGACCCCAGGTTCTGAGTCTGGGGGGTTGGGCTATTCTGTAATTCTTCTTACTGGGACTTGTCTTGTCCTTCATTTTCCCTCCTGAGACCTTCTAAGGAGATTAAATATATGTGCTAGGATGATTGCTTAGCTCACTTGTGTCCAATTTTTTTTCAATTTGAAAAAGAAAATGCAAGGAAGACTTTACATGTTTATAAAGTTAATATTTATAAATTACTTTAAATTGTGCCTGGCACAGGATAAGTGTTATATAAGTGGCTCTTAAATATAAAATATTTTACTTTCCAGGATCTTTTTCACATACAAAAACACATGAACAGAGCTGTGCCAGAGAGACACTACAGCGACACTGTGCTCACCTTACATGAGGCAAACGCCACTTTGATCCATGGCACCACAGATAGTCAGTCCGCTGGGCACCACCAGGAGTGATCCTTGAGCAGAGTCAAGAGCAAGCCCAGTGCACCTCCAAGTGTGGCCTAAAGCCAAAAAAGACAAACAAAAAGGAAAGAATAAAGAATTTCAGAGAATTTCAGTATACAACTAGATTCCCTATTCCTTTGAGAATCTCCTTATCTTGAAGAGAAGGATAAGAGGAAATAGAACTTCATCCTGTCTTAATTATCAATCTTCAAAAAAAATCTGTATTATTTATTACTGCTTTGGTTGAAAGTTAAGTTCAAATGCGTACAGTCACTTGTGTTCAAACACTCTCTGCGATAGCAGTTGAAGTCTAGATATTTGGGATGTCAGTTGTAGCAGAGCACTGTGAGCTGACTTCTTCACTTACTCTATCATTGACTCCATTTCATCTCAGTGACACCCACATATAGGTCTGCAAGTTCTCATTAGATAGCAAGTTCCATATGGTCTGGGACTGTGTTATTTTCATCTATCCCTAAGCTGTGCTCAGCCATTTTTTATGCAAAGTACATGTTCACTTGCTCTTTGCTAAGCAAGACTGTCAGGAAAAGCATACAAATGACATGTGTGTACAAACATTTTCAAGTACATGAACACTAGATTTTTTGCAAAACCCAGAAGTTGTCTCTGTGGAGTGAATCTGGCTGGACCCTTCATCTGTGACAACATCTGAATCACCTGTTTTGCCTGAAAACTAAACTTTCCACCTCAGCCCCACATCACAGCTCAATGAAATGATGTAAATGAGCCATGTGGTCAAGGCAAAGCCTAACAAATAGCAGCCCCACTTCTGTTGCTTTAAACTCTTGAAGTTTCACATGACTACAGACGGTTAGAATTATTTGAAATACGTTTCCAAAATCTTGTCTCTGCCTTCTTTGAAAATAAGTTATATCCAGCTGCATTTCCTGCCACGTTGTACTATAGATGAAACACATTTCACTGTTTTCTATTAACATAAAAAGAATCTAGCTCTGTATCCTGAGCAGTCATCTATGATATCAGGAGGAGTTGAAGCAGAAAAGACCAGAAATCCATCAGTGCTCTTGCTTACTTTTCCATATTCATCTCTGTAAAGAGAGGGGTAAGGTGACTGACCTAATTACCTGTAAAGTTCAGTATCACTTGTATCACTTGTCTTCCTGTTGTTCATCAATTTGCTTGAGCAGGCACACTAGAATAACGTTCATTTTCTTGGCTACTAGTTTTCTATGTGATTATTCAGGGATCCTGCTCTTTTAACTGTGGGACATTTCTTCCACCAAGATCTTAAAGACAGTAATATTTAGCAATATACAAAAGATAAAACCAAAGAGAGTTATTTTTTGCTTCTACTTGTGTTTTATTATCAAAAAAATAAAAAATTTATCTCTACCTGTGCTAGATGTGCTGGATAGACAATTGCTTCCTATTATATACTTTAATTCTATAAAGAGGGAGCACAAATATTTGTTAATAATCCAATTACTCCTCTTACCTACTTTAAAGATGTCCCAAAATATCTGTTGTATGAAGGGATGTTTACATAGCCAGTTACTTTGTTTTGTAAAACAACCTTTCTATATGTGACTTCTCATTGGCATTGCATAATATTTGATCAGAGTGCATATAGTGTTTACATGGGAATGTGTATAACTTGAATTAATTATATAAAACACACTAAAAGTCTGTATCTTACATGATTTCAAGTGCCAATTATACTTTCTTGGTTCTATCAAAATTACCTTAAAACCTTATCTCTGGGTTTATTTCCACAGTTTCTGCTCCCAAATCTCTCCACTTTTCTAAGAAGACGAACAGAGAAGGCACTGGGCACTTCCCCCAATTTATGTGATATAATTCATTATCATGATTTCATTTGCATTGTATATGTTTCCATAGCTCATAATTCAAAAAAGCACTTGTGCATGTATTTTTTTAACTTGATTCTTACAAAGATCCTATAGAAGAAAAAAATTATTTATTTATTTATTTATTATTATTTTTTACTTTTGGGTCACACCCGGCAATGCTCAGGGGTTTCTCCTGGCTCTGCACTCAGGAATTACTCCTGGTGGTGCTCAGGGGACCATATGGGATGCTGGGGATCGAACCCGGGCCGGCACAGGCCAGCCACGTGTAAGGCAAATGCCCTACCCGCTGGGCTATCGCTTCAGCCCCAAGAAGAAAAAAATGTATTGCATTTCTATTTTATAGTTGAGATAGTAAAACATTAAGGTGGGGTGCGGGGATTATTTCACACAAATTCACAGTAAGTGCTTTCATAGCCATACATCACAATTTTCCAAAAGTAGTTCTGCCTATTCCTCTTGTTTTAGTATAAGTATTACTAGTACTTTCTTCCACCATCAACGTGTCCCCATCTAAACAATAAATTATTGTTAGTGATGAATCCAAGATTAAGATATAATTCCTCTAATTGTGGTTTAGTGCTCTTTCTGCTATATCTAGTTGATTACCATCCTAACAGTGAATCATCAAGGGGTGGGTATCACTACAAGACCTGCTGCTTCTGAATTTTTAGAAGTTTATAGAGAAGAATGTCTAGTCACAGTGTGGGGAGCCGTAATTTTACCTTTCTAAGATTCAGGATAAAATAAGCAAACAGATAAAGAAAGGGAGGCTGTCCTTTGTTTAACCTCAAGGTATACCCCAACATTTATCCTAAGTTTGGGAATTATGTCAGTTCAATTTGATATTAAATTAAAAGGAAGTCCAGAGATTTTCTCCAGACTCATGAATCCATTGTTATTAAACTCGGGCTTTTCAGCAGAACTATGCAACTATTAAATTCACACCATTTCCTCATCTGTTGGGAAGGTCCCCCAGTGACACAATTTTCATATTGTTTCCCATAAAACTGCATAACGTGAAAGCATGGTATATTTCCCCCAGTTTGTTAGAGTAGATGATTTAGTGTCAATTAAAACACATCCTTTTCTGCCATGTGCATGAAACACTGTGGCTAATATCTAATCCAGACTAATCTGTGCTAAAAACTGTGATGAACCCAGGCAGACAGAGGACAATCGAAAGAATATGATCTACCTTATGACATATTTTTCTCCCATTTCTCTATATTTGTCACTGCTAAGTGTTGCAGTGTTTTCTTCCTCTTTTTATCTGCACACTTTTAGAAGGAGGTGGTTCACCATGCAGCATGGAAGAAAACCATCTCAAATGCAGTACAAAACCATTTCACCTCGCCAGAATACACTTCTGTATGAAGGAAACAGCAGCACTTGAACATTTTATGAAAAGTACCTTTGTTCCTAAAGTTTTTTTTTAAAGAAAAGAATGTATCTTAGCACTTTTGTCATTGTATTTATGAACTGTAAATCCTCATTTTATGGAAACACTCCAAGATTTCAAACTCCTAAATCAACCTGGTAAGTCTCCAACCTCGGCAGTCAATTCAAGGAGGACTTTTTCAAAGATACTGACATTTTCTTGGTAACTTCAGGAAAAACAATGAGAATTTCTAATGTACTTTTATTTTTTTTTTTCAGTCCTAAAGGCTTATTATGGGAGATAGCAAACATGTAAGAAAGAACAAAGACCATTGCTGAGACTGCATTTTCTGAGCCCCAAGTCAATATGACTTAAACAATAATAGTAAGATATTCTCTTGGGATATGTGGTCTGAGGCTCCTAACAAACCACTATTGTTTCCTTAGAAGAATATATTACTTTTCTATCAGGACATAGTGCTGGATATAGATGTAAACTTTATGAAAGAAGAAAAATGACTCTTTAGTTAACCCAAATGCAATTGCAAAGTACTTTATAAATATTGTGGGCTTGAGGTTTCACCTTCACTTACAATACATCTCATTATTTGCTGCACACAGTGCTGTTATAGTGGCTCGTATCTCCAAGAACTATATGCCAACTTCTACTAATGACGTCATTTCATTATACCCAAACTTACCAATGTTTAGCCAGCTGGTAGTCCATGTGTGCCAATCCAAATATTGGCATTATTGGATGAAACAGTTCCACAGGCAACCACAGATCTTAGGCCTGTGGTTTTATTAAGTCATATTCCACAAACTAGGACAAAACAGAACTCAGAGCAGCTCACCTTAAGTTGCTGGAGTGAGACTCATTGCAAACAATTTCCATTCATTCACTGAACAGTGTCCAAAAAATCATGGTCATCATGAACCGCTTAGCTGTGGGTGTATATTGAAGTGCCCAGAGTCCTGAGAGCCAATTTAAACCTTATTCTTTTGGTCTGGACTTCATTCATGATGTGCTTCATGGAGGTGTGGGCAGGTATCTGTTAATCCTTCAGATCCAAGGATACATAGGGACTATACATGAAATATTCTGCTCTTTTCCTCCAGTGTAAGATGGTGTCTGTGCCAAGTGGTGATGCTTTCTTTCCGAGAGTCTCTAGGAAGCCATTCCACAGTGCAATCAGTAGGGTGCCTTAGTCATTCCACCATAAGCCAATTTTCTGCTCTCTTGAATGAAAGCTTTACCTTTCACACGTCACCGTGGAAACACATCATTTCACGCAACTTGTGCTTCTTCAGACTGTCAGAACCACTTTGGGGAATGTCTTTATCAGTCACTAGAGACTGAACTGGAGAAAGAATCCCAGGGAAGTCTTTAAGTCTACTGAGGACTGTTTCATGTATTTGGTGGTGTCACCAGCACATCAGACTAGACCTTCTACCATTTCCTTTGGAAAGTGAGAAAAAACAATTACAGGAAAATGGAATTCAGAATCAGCATATTTAAACTTTAAAATTACACAGATCCTGTTGAAATGAATTGCTAATGTCAGTTAGAGGGGAAACAATTACACAAAAGTTTGATCCAAAGCTTAAATTGGTTTGGAAAAATCGGCGGGGTTTTGGCTGCTCAAAGGTATTCAGGTCAAGATTTAAACACGAGCGGTGCCAAGAAGTAGGACCAGCAGGTAGGCAATGGCTGACCCAGGTTTGATGACCAACACTCCATATGATCTCCCAAGACTGCCAAGAGTGATTCACGAATGCAGAACCAGGAGTAGAGTATAGCACCATTGGGTGTGCCTCCTCTAGAAAACCAAACAAAAAATTTAACCATGGACACTCTGTTTCTCTTTGCACTGCTGTCCTGTGCACCGTCCCCCAAGCCTTTTCAGGGTGCTGCTTAGATCTAAGACCTTATGTCGGTGTGCCTAATGACCTATATCCAGTGTTTTGTGATTTGTATTACGTGTTCATGAATCTTATCCCTTTGCTAAAATTATAATCACTCAAGGTCACAAACTACATAAAATATGCCTTTGAACGCCAAATGAAATTTTTCAGAGCCCTGAGCATAGATCTGGTTTTCAATAAACACTAAAGCATTGAATATGATAAAAAGCTGGAGGAGAGAGCTGGAAATCCTGTACATCCAATGCACCAAGGGTTCCATTAAGCAGACACCTTGAATTTTCCTGCTATTTTTATGTATCAAATACCTGGTACTTCTATGCCAAGTGCATTTTGTTGTTGAATCTGTAAAATTTGTTCAAGTGAATCATGAACAAAAATAATATTTATCTGTGTATTAATGTAATAGCACAAAGTAAGATTTTCCTATTTAGTATTCTTTTATGACTGACCTTGTGGTCATTTGTTGCATGAGTGGACATGATTCATTTTGATATGCTAGAAATGATCCATTTTTCTTCCTTTTCTCACCTTTATCATTTTTATTTCTTCAGATACTATGAAAGTTCATTAAAAAGTCTTTATCTGACCTTTGGACTGAAATAAAAGAGCAAATTGCTTCTGAAGATATTTCTTTCATCTTTTGATTTATTTCTAAAGAAAATTATGATGTTTAATCATATTTTATAAACTTTATTTTAAATGCTTTTATTTCAACAAACTATAGAGTAATAAAATCATGATATAGAAATGTATACCCATTACCTATTCCCTAACATCACCACCGGTGCTAGAATCATGTGAGAGATCAGTATTACAACAGGATGCTGACACCGATACAGTTAAGTATGGAATTTTTTTGTGATCATAAAGTTTCCTTCTCCACTTTATCACAGGACTCTCTTTCCTCAGGCCCCATTCCCTTCCTTAAACCCTGGCAACCACTAATTTTTTTTCATTCATTTCTGTGTTTTGTCCTTTCAGGGATGCTATGCGAATGGAACCCTATGGTATGTAAACTTTGGGGGATAGGCTATTTTTTCACTCAACATAATTCTCTAGATGATCACTGAGGTCATTGCTTTTATCACAGTTAGGTCTTAGTATACTTTCTGAGCAGTATCCCATGGTATGGGTCTACCACAGTACTTGAACTCTTCACCCATGGAGGATTAGCAGAGCTGCTTCTAGCTTCTGGCCATAATGAATAAAGTAGCTGTAAACATTAGCATATGGGTTTTGTGTGAACATTGTATTTGTCTCTGGAACAAATAGCCAAAAGGGCAAAGCACAGTTGCTAATTGTGTGGTAATTTTAAGTTTGTTTAAGAGAAGATTTAGAGTCAAAGAAATCCTGAGCAGAATGTGTATAGTTCCAGTAGATTCTCTGCAAAGCAGAAATAATAAAAAGCGCTTTCTCAGCTTCCAGGTAGCTCAGCTGTTTTCTGGGGGTTATTCAGGATTTATTGCTATGAAGATCCAATAATGTGACCCCTTTCAAGGATGTTAGAGCTTACCAAGATGACCTTAACCTATGTGTTCAGACCTCTGTTTATATGACTGCAGGGGGATTTGATCAAATGACAAGCAAGGGAGCTAGCCATGCTTCCATCTCTGCTCAGGCCTATCTTGGCCACAAAGGAAATGCTTGGTGAGCTCAGGACTGGTAAAGTCTCTATATACACTTCCACATGCATGCTTTGCCAGCCCCATGAGGTGCGCCAAATTATTTATTCTGTACGCCAAAACCATTTATTCTGTAGAAGAAACAACTGGTCACATCACTTTGGTTCTATACGCCAAACCATTTATTCTGTAAAAGCAATGACTGGTCGCATCACTTTGGTTCTCAGGGAGTTGTGAACTCATGCTGGACTGAGGAATTACTTTTCTCAAGAACAGAAAATTCAGTCCTAACCTTTCTGTACAAGGGTTCCAAGTCTGTGGCTTTCTTCACAAAAAAAGAAATTCAATGGGAGGCAAACCAGTGAAGCAAAATAGTTTTATTAAAAGAAACTGAGAGAGATAGGAGGGTAAAGAAACTATTATTCCTGCTCAAGAGAT
The DNA here is from genome assembly GCA_021461705.1 of Cryptotis parvus. Classification (NCBI taxonomy): domain Eukaryota; kingdom Metazoa; phylum Chordata; class Mammalia; order Eulipotyphla; family Soricidae; genus Cryptotis; species Cryptotis parvus. Next base: position 4,780 of record JAJIBD010038033.1, on the reverse strand, counting down.
TACATAGGTTTCTCCACAGGGAAAACAGCAGAAAAATGGTTTGGAGGAAGGTTGAATGCAAATTCTCCAAATTGTCTAGGTCTATTGTTCTCTGTACACAAAAAAAATAAAGTCAATCTGGGTGTTGTCACATGGAAAGCCTGACTCTCAAAGGTCCTTTTATATTCTTCAAAGGACCTTTAGTGCTCCAGTAGTTTTTCTTTTCTGAGAGGGTCCACCCTTCCCTGGGCATGCCTCAGTCCTTTACTTCCAAAGAGCTCAAAGAATTGCATAAAAGAACTATTTTTAGCACTTCCCTTATGTTCGCAAACATATAGTCACAAGTAATTTAAGTACTCTCTTTAACAATAGATATAATGTACTGGACAACAGGTACTGCAACAAATAGATCTTCAGTAATGTAGTAGCAGGAGGAAGGGAAATGATTTTGTATTCTTATGATTTGGTATATAATCCTAGAATTTGGGTGAACCTGGTTTTCATGTTTGAACTTTACCAGTGAAGCACAGCTTGGTTTCTCCAGGCTTAAGTATGGCACAGGGATGCTTTAGTCGGCATATTTTCCCTCCCCCAGATAAGTTGGACTCGATAACATTGTTTCTCCTGAAATAGTAGAAAAGAATGCTTTGGCTCTTTGAAAGTGGTTAATTTTAGCTCCCTTGAGACCAGAAACATGAGAAAATTTTTCTCTAATACTCGCTGAGAGAACCTGGTAGAGCTCCAGGAAGTCAAAGTCATAAGAGAGCTCTGGGGTCTCTAACTGTTCTGCACCAGAGTTTTTTTTTTAATTCTCAAAGTTCTTCACCTTTTTAGTCTGCAGCATCTTGTCAATTTCATTTTCATTTATCCAGTCCAACACTGGTTCCGGGCTAGATTTCTTCTCATGGATATCTGTTTCACTAAGCTATGATTCTCTGTATCTGCCTAGTCTGTTTCTCCAACATTGAAAATAACTTTTCCTGTGATCTTATTTCTCTAATGGTTCTAACTGGAATAATTATAGATTGCTCAGTGTGTTCAGTTTTATACTTGCTGGGAAAAATGACAACTACTAAGTTTCTTCTATACCAGGCCAGAAACAAGAAGTCCCTTAGTATGGTTTTAATTTACAGTTCCCTAATGGCTAATCCTGTAGAACATCTTTTATGTGTACAGACAGTTGAAACCACTTTAACTTTCAGTGACACCTAGCTTTGCTAGCCAAAAAGAACTCAACAACTTTTTTAAGTTTTCAGCTAGAGAAACTAAGCTACTCAAAAATTTTAAATCCTGTGCCTGTTGAGGAGGTTGATGAAATTTATTATTACTGAGAGTTCCTGAGGGGTGCAAATGGTGCCTTCTCTAGCAGGCAGACTGGTGCTGATTGTGCTGTATTAATTAGTTGAATAGAACACCTCGGAGTTGACAGCAGAACTCCAGTTGGAAAGCTGACTTGACTATTCCTAGAAAGTAACAGACATTAAAAACCAGGACTAAGGAACACGAATTTAAATGCCTAAACTCTCCAAGACAGAACTGTAAGTTCCAGCCCTTGGTAAGTGCTAAAAATCCTAAGACAGTCTGGAGGATGCGGGGAGGGTAGAGGGAGTTTGGGTGTTTAATAGCAGCTGCAATTGTAAGGAGGGGGCATTTTTTGTTTGCTTAAGTAGGATTTCCAGGGGGCACTAAGTGTTTTAGTCTGCCTGTCTTGGGGGGGCAGGGAATGGACAGTAGGTCAAATTAAGTTTGGGAACCTCTGATATAGTATGTTCTTGTATATGACTATATCATAAGAGAATTAAGAGGCTCAATTACTCCAGGTTTTAAAATGAAAATCAAAATTATCGTATAAGAGAAAAGTTTATGCTAAGCATAATTTCAGAATCATACGAGTTCTCAGTACGTGTACCACCAATAATGACAAAGGCCACATCTAGCAGTATCCTAAAATAAATTTTCTTCATTCTAATGGATCTATTTATCATTTATCTGGACTCCCTAAATTCATACTCTTTAACAAGGAATTTTCCATTTATGTGATGTCCTCTGACACTCTAAAGTAAATTAAATGAGCTGCTTTGACATGATTTTTGCAAAGAGAGCTTTGACAGGGATGTACACTAGAAATACAATTAGTCTATGGCCCTCAGGAATTGCAAACTGCTTTAAAAAAAAAAATCCAAACAATGGAGGCCAGAGCAATAGTCCAACGCATAGGGTGTTTGCCTTGCCATGCAGACAACCCAGGTTCAATATCCAGCAGCCCATATGGTCCCCCCGAGCACCACCAGGAGTAATTCGTGAGTGCAGAGCCAGGAGTAACCCCTGAGCATTGTTGGGTGTGACCCAAAAAGAGCAAAAAAAAAACAAAAAACCAAACAAGTATAAAACACATGAAATCAAAAGAAACAAGTAACACGAAACATTCAAACAATTACAAATATGCCCTCTAAACCCATGGGTATTTCTGAGAGCTTCAGGAGAGAAATCTGTTAGGTACTCATATTAGTCATTCATTGCTACTACTTTCATTTTAACTAATATTTTGGATGCATTTAGTTCTGCCAGTTTATTTTTTCACATATAACTAAGCAGTATGTTTGGCCCTGCTCCTTTCCCACCAAAGTTCTATTTTTGATTGTTTTGCTGTTCTTGAAGATTTTAAGGATAGCATAAGCTTATAAACATGCACAGCCAATTTAGGAAGAAAACAAATATGTAAGAATAATGGAAAATATGGAAACTTTTTTTTTTTTACAAAAGCCTCTTGCAGAATTTTTGAATCCTAGGAGGTGTACATTGAAAAACCTAAAAAACTAAGACCAAATAGGGTAACAGAAACACTAGTTTGTAATATAATGTCTGAAATGGTCTGTCAAAATCCCTCTAAAAAAGATGTCTAGCCACACCACTCCCTTCCCGGGCAAGGTTAAAATTATTTCATGCACATTTTATAATCTCGACATGGTTGGCTTAGGAGCATTTCATCAATTGATTCATACTGTTCTATGAAATTTTGTCCTTTTTATGTGATTATCTTAGAAAATTCTATATTCAATTTACTTTCGCCCTAAAGTTGGGTACATGGCTCCTGCTTACTCCTTCCCAGGACTCAACCAGTCTATAGAAAGCAGAAACTTCCCAACTAAAGCAGCCCAAAATATGCCTTGAAAATTATCCCCAAAGAATGCCAGGCAGAGAATCCATAAGATATACAGAGGAAAACATAGGCAGAGTCCCTCTATGATATTGAAGGTAAAGGCATCTTAAAATATGAAATACCACTGACCAAGCAAGTGGAAGAAAAAAAATAAACAAATGTTAATACATTAAACTAAGAAGCTTCTGCACCTCAAAGGAAAAAATGACCAGAATATAAAAACAGCCCACAGAATAGGAAAAATGGTTTATCCAACATGCATTTGACAAGAGCTTAATATTAAAGATACTTAAAGAACTGGCAGTATACAAGAAACAACACCCAACCCTATCAGAAAATGGGGAGAAGAAATGAACAGAAATTTCCTCAATAAAAATGGCCAAAAGGCATATTAAAAAAGTCCTACATTACAAATCACCAGGGGATATGCAAAGTAAAACAATAGTGAGGTATCCTCACTCCACAAAGATAGAGACACACCAAAAAAACACAAGAACAACCAGTGCTGATGTGGATACAGGTTAAAGGGACTCTCATTCATTGTATGTGGGAATGTCGACGGGCTAGCCTTTTGGGAAAACAATATGAATATTGCTCAAAAATCTAAAAACTGAGCTTCCACAGTAACCAAAAATACTCTTCGTGAGAGTACAGCACAGGGTCCAAACCATAATCCAGAAAAGACATCTGTATTTCTATGTTCATTGCAGCACTATTCACAACAGTCAGAATCTGGAAAACCCAAATGCTCTGGAACAGATGACTTGGTAGAAAAATTATGGTACAGATACTCGAATACTCTGCAGCACCCAGGAAAAAATGTAGTCATGAAATTTTGATAAATGGGCAAATATAGAGAATGTCATGCTGAATGAAATGAGTTAGAGGAAGAAGGGCAGACATAGTATGACTGTACACTTTTTTTTTTTGCTTTTTGGGTCACACCTGGCGATGCTCAGGGGTTACTCCTGGCTCTGCACTCAGGAATTACTCCTGCCAGTGCTCAGGGGGGACCATATGGAATGCCGGGGATCAAACCCGGTCAGCTGCATGCAAGGCAAATGACCTACCTGCGGGACTATCACTCCGGCCCCATGATTGTACACATTTGTGGTATATATAGGTGCGTGTATATATATATATATATATATATGTCTGTCCATCTACCACTCCACTATATATATCCCATTATATGTATTCCACTATATATCACTTGTATCACTTGTCTTCCTGTTGTTCATCGACGGTCTCGAGTGGGCACCAGTAACATCTCCATATGCCCTGTTGTAAGCGAGTATACTCTAGAGGCATCTGCTTGCTCCAGGAACAGGGAAAGCCTGAACCATTCTTTCAGGTCATGGGAATTAGGTTAATAATTGTTACTGGTTTTTTGGGCATATCAAACAAAACACGGGTAGTTTGCCAGGCTCTGCTGTGTAGGTGATATATTCTCAGTAAAAGGCTCTCATCTCTATATTTACTGATGAAACTCAATGGGAAAAGATCAGTTTTCTTGGGTGGAGCTCTGAGGAACTAAGAAGTCTGAATGTTAAGAATACTGACCTCATGGTGGGGGGTGCTCTGGCTTCCTGGTTAGGCTCTCACTGGGATGACAGGCCACAACAAGAACCTCGCCCATTG
>JAJIBD010038032.1:0-30094 GCA_021461705.1 Cryptotis parvus | reverse complement strand
GGGAGGGAACTGGGGACATGGGTGGTGGAGATGGGCACTGGTGGAGGGTGGGTGCTGTAACACTGTGTGACCAAAATTAAATATGAACAATATTTAAACGGTGATGATTCGCACGGTGGTATAAAACAGTTTAAAAAATAAAAATAATGTTAATGTAAAAAGAAGTTTACATCAAACACTCTTACACTTTATTATATTGTTTACTTTAGTGGAGTCTGATCCATTTATTGGTGTAATCTTAATTTATGTAACATGAGTGAGACAGAAGTATAATGCAGGTGTATTCTTAGTTTTTTTTTCCTTGACAGAATAATCGCTTTGAGTTCATTCATCTGTTCTATGTTATTGTGCAAGAGCTTGCTCTCTCCCCACATCTGATAAGATAGCCTATCTGATGAAAACTGCAATTAACATTGTAACCTAAAGTCCTCTTCCTTTCACAGAGCCCCAGCATTACAGGTGTTTCCTGGTGGTGCCATGCCTGTATAGTCCTGTCTCGAGAGGAGGTGGAGCTCAGAACAGGATTAAAGCGGAGTGCGGATAATCCTCACCAGTACACAGAAGCCCTGAGTCTCTGCTAAAGTAGGCACTACAGTTGCGAACATGTAGTGATCAGACAGACAGAATAGCACAATAAGCCAGTATTTTCTTCTCTGGGTTTCTTATTCATCAATGAAACATGGCTCAGACTGTGCCAAATATGTAAGATTAAAAGTCGGATAGGTGAGCATAATTGAAAATCGCCTATAAGGCACCTGGGAAATGAATGGAAAGAAATGCAGCCCAAATGCTCGATTAAAGGAAAATACCTCTAGTCAGAAAATGTTAGATGGATCTATGATTTCTTGGCTGTGATGCCCAAGGTCTGCTTCCTCTGAGAACTACACCACTGACCATGGTCGCTGGGTCTCTGACTAGGAGACCAAAAAGCCTGAGGCAGTATGTGCAAACCTGGGTTCAGAGAGAATGGGCAGAAAACTTTAAGATCATGATTTAAACTAAGTTTTAGTTATAAAAATAATATGCGCCTTTATAGAAAAGTTCTAGTCTATACAACTATTACACATAATTAAAATACTCATAATCCTTACCACAATTTAGAGATGAACTTTTGTAATATTCTGGCATTACCTCCATTGTTTTTTCGAAGGCATTTATTTTCACCAATTTGAGATTTGCTCTGTGGTCTCAGACTTTATTTCTTTCTCATTTACTATAATATGAGGATCACACCCCATCCCACCTAACAGCAACAACTTCATAAACATAACTGAGGATACCTGCATGTCAGTTGTTTATATTTTGGGTCACACTGTGATACTGTAAAGCCTCTCCTGGCTCTGCACTCAGGATTTACTCCTGGCTTTACCCCAGGTACCATATGGGATGGCTTTGGATCAACCGAAGTGCATGGGGCCATCCCAAGCGCATGAGGCATACTTACCACTTCATTATCGATGCCTGGCCCCATCGTTTTTTTTTATGCAGCAATGTTCAAACAGTTTTTAACAGGCTTAGTTTAGCCATTTTAATAAGCGTAAATAGTTCTTAGATTTTTTGTTCGATGTTTGTATTTTCCTTCAGCTAGGGCAAAGGACAGGCAACATGGGGAAGAAGGTTGGATTTAGCTGGTTATGGAGATTTAAGAGGAATGGTAAAGTGTAGCCCTTGGAGATTAGAGAACTGAGTTTAACAAGTGTGAGTCCACGCCAAGAAGTCATTTCAAGGAAAAAGAGCAAGTGTCTCTCTTCCATTTCCATATTTCTTAAGCTTTTGATTTTTTTTCAGTATGGGAGGGATTTTGGGAGAGATACTGGACAAAACAAAGTGAATACAAGTTACGCGTAGATAATTCACTCAGAAATGACTATATTTGGGAACATACCTGTAAGATATATAAATAAATCTTAATTAATTCTATGATTAACAATGCATTATGCAAATGTTCTATTCTCATAGCTGGGATGGCTGTAGGTTAGGAGTTTTTAATTTGGTATTACTAATTTCCTCCTGTTACTCTGGACAGTGAGTTTCACCTACAGCCCATGTCAATTAATTGCATAGGCTGTAGTATAAACTTAAAGGGGGTCAAAAAATCATAACTTAAGACAATTCAACTGGCAGCAAAGGAGCGTAAAAGGAGTGCTAATTACCTTAGAGGACGGCTTTGGAAACAGGCTAGTACCGCCTATAGTGTAGGTCCAGAGAGTTTCTTCACACTTGTCCATCTCACATCAAGGGAGAGGTTTCACATTTTCAAAGAGAGTCTCTTGCAGTTCTCACTGGAGAAGAAATTCAGACCAAGTGAAAAAAACAAAGTAAGCCTCAGGGTCATCCCAAGTATAGTTTCATGTCAAAATTACACCATATTTTATTTGACCTCAGGTGGCACCTTAGGGCTGTGTTCAGGATTTACTCCTGTGTCTGCAATTAGGATTCACTCCTGGCAGGTTTATAATTGTGGTGGGAAGCATATGAGTGGAGGGAAATTGAACGCAGCTAGCCACATGCAAGGCAAAACTGAGAAAGATGCTTTTTTTTGAGGTTGCCACAACCAACAATGCTTAGACTTACCAAAATTATTCCTGGCGGTGCTTAAGGGACCATATGAATACTGGGAATCAAACCTGATTGCCTCGTGCAAGAACAAACACCCTGCAAGCTGTATTATCTGCTCGTTGGGTCCCATATTTCTCTTTTTCATCTATGGGAAGAATTCTTAGTGGTGCCTCAGTCTCTTCACTGTAAAGGTTCAAACTTTGGCAGATTATCATATGAAGGAAATGTTTTCCTATATTACAGTTGTGTAAATATAGCCTGTTATTACCCTTGTTACTAGTGACATTAATCTTCTTTAGCTCAAAAAGAAAGATAATAGACTAACTAGACTATTGTTTATGTTTAAATAAATAATTATCCACCAGGAGTGATCCCTGAGCACAAAGTTAGGAATAAGTCCTGAGCATATTGAGTGAGAGCAGAAACCAAAACCAAACATGGAAACAAATCGAAGTGCTATGCCCGAACACATATTCCAGCACCCATAAGGAAGCCTGCTAACACCTGAGAAATATGTTCATCTAATTAAATAAAAATCAAACATCACTGTCCTAGACTAGTATCATTTTTTGAAAAACTTTCCTGGAGGGCATTTATACCAGCTTCAACAGCACCAACAAGAGAAAGTCATGCTTGGGGTATCAAACAGTCTTGGTAGTGAATATGTACTGCATGACTAGTTTGACCGAGATCCCCTGTTTTCCCGCAGATCCTTTGAAAGCAACTGTCTTGAAGATGATAAGAGAGTTCATCAGCCATGTAAATTCACTGACTTGACTGAATTTAGATACTGCACTACACACAGGTGATTCAAACTATATAATATTAGTGTTAGGGAAAGAGATGGTCACTTCCTATTGAAGCCATCCCCATAGAACCTAGCTAGATATCAAGAAACTAAAGTGGGGTAACAGGTGTTGTTTAATAGTCAAAGAACGTTTAAATGAAACCATGATTTGTAAATTCTGGAACTTTACTTACTAGATACATATTGATTCCGACATCAAAACAGCTTTACTGAACCTTGTAGCTTTGTTGTGCTCTCAAGTCAATATAAATTTTATCTAATTTCCAAATATGAATACCAGTTTTTATTTGAAAAGAAAATTAAAATCCTGGGATTAAAATGTTGATTGACCCGCATGATCCATATGGAGCATTTTTTGTTTATTTCGATTTTGTTTCTGTTTTAGGGCCCATACTGAGAAGTGTTCAGGTGTTCTGACTATTTCTAGCTTTATGTTCAGGCATGAGCCCCTGGTGATACTGGGGACTAGTGATGTAGTAATTCAAATTAGAGTAGGTGTGTGCAAGGTAGACTTAAACACCTGGGCTATCTTGCTGGCACCCACAAATATTTTAAACTTATTTTATATTGAAGAACTAATATGTTTCTATGCACGTACATTTTTTCTTGCTAAAATTTTGAGTTCTCATTGAATCTATTAAAACAAACATATTTCCATAGCATTGCATCGATAAAATATGAAAGGGATCTATAACTTGAATGTTAATCTGGTGCCACATGTAATTGAATGTTACCTAGTTAAATAGTCCACTTCTATATTTTGCTATCACAAAAATAACTCTATTTAATACCATTTTGTGTCAGAATTTTTTTGCTTTATTTGGGGTCACACTCGGCGATGCTCAGGGTTGTACTCCTGGCTCTGGGTACTCAGGAGTTCATTCCGGGAGAACTGCCTGGGGGACCACGATGGGGAGGCCCCAGGGACTAATCCATGTCAGCCAATGCCCATACCTACTGTGTGTGCTATCACTCCGCGCCCTTGTGTTTGAATTTTAAAGATAACTAGTGTTACAAATATTGGTTTTGTATTGCCACATTCAACTTGAATGTGGAGCTGTTTCAATAGTGTCTTGCTTTAGTTTATTATATTTTTCCTTTTTAGTTTCCTAGATTCTCTTCTTCACTCTGAGCTTTATTGTCAAATCACATAAGGTCTTCCCTTCAATTGCTTTACAAAGTAGGAACTCTACCTGTATTCCAATCAACATCCATAGCATTACATCAAAGACACAGGGTAAGATGACTCATAATAGATAGTATAACGTGCATAGAACAGTGGTTGCACAGGTTTAAGTTATGATAGTTTGTGCATTTTACTTGAAGATGGGAAATGGGAAGGGGCTACATTCTCGCTCAGTCTGTCAAATTCACAATAAGCAATTAAATATCTGTAATTAAATCTCCCATTTACTCAGCAGACCAGAACAAAGCACATTTAAAATCCAGTCTTCAGGGTAAGTAATAAGCTTTATAAAACTACATTCATTAATTCTAATAATAAAGAATCCTAACAAAAACATTTTTTTAAAAGTATGTTTAAGAGATCTGGTTACATTTAAATGTCTAGATAGTCTTAACTGGACTCCCAAAATTAATACACACCTGCAGAAATAAAATAAACAACACCCAAAAATTAATATCGCGCTTTTATTTCATGCTGGGTAAAAGTAGCCACTAATGGGCAAGAAAGGGTTTAAGAATGAAACACCTGTGGGTATTAAAAATAGTAACATGCCCTTTAAAACTCACCTAGTTGCTATGGCATTTAGGACATAGTAAGGGAGATTTATAATATCCTTAAAAGTGTGACTGCTGGACTCTAATAGCATTATTGGATCTCAATAATATCCTTTTTCTACTGTGAAGACAAATTGGTTTATAGTTTTCCATCAAACATAATAAATTTTCAGTAAAATCCTTAAAAAGAGTAAAAGTGCTACAGACAAAAAGAGATTGTAAGAGTTACTGAAATAGTTTTAATAGTAGTTTTAGAGTTATTGTAAAAACAGTTTCCAGAAGAAATGTGTTTTGAAGCTTGCACTAAACCTGGAGACTCAAGAAATACATACTGGAATAATAAAGAATATGCATACATTCACTTGCAACATTCTTCCCTCCCTCACATTGTTGCCCCAGTCCCATATCCTGAAGAGGAGAGTCATTGTTATTCTGTACTTTTTTTTTTTTTTTTTTGTTTTTTTGTGTCACACTCTGAGATGTTCAATAGAGTACTCCTGGCGCTCTACACTCAGGAATTATTCCCAGTTGGTGCTCTAGGGCCAAATGGATGCTGAGGATGGAACCCAGATCAAGCCACAGGCAAGGCAAGAGCCCTACCCTGCTGTGCGTATCACTCCAATGGCCCTATTCTCTGTATACTCCCTGATGAGTATTTAAAAAACTCCAAATGTACTATAATAAAATTCAAGAGTTGAGCATTTGTAGGCCCATGCACTGAGTTAGCAGTTAGGCACAATGTCTTAAAGACACCTCACTACAACCCTTGACGTGAGGAATATAATTACATTCTTTGGGGAGAATTCCACTTTAGAAATAAGTGACAGAGCAGGAAGCGGATTTGTACTTCCAACGTGACTGATGTGTATCCCAGCCCCACCTCCTCCCTCCTGCCCACTCCCAGCCCCCACTCCCCTCCTACACCCTCCTCTTCCCCCACCCATACACCTATGAGAATGTAACAAGCTACGCAACCCTTGTGAGCTTCAGTCCCCTGGGGATCACACATCACCACAACTTGAGTTTCTGGAACTTCCCTTGTGAAGCTTTATTTTTGGTTAAATTTGAGTCCTTAGAAAAGGCTCCATTACAGCTAGTTTCCTTCCGCTCCCTTGACCCTTAGGTTATTTGCCCAGGGCCATGCTGCTAGTTTGCAGCAGACACTGTGTGGGGCTCTGTCCTCTCTTCATGGATGTTACCACATTTCCTTCCCACAATGTAGTTGTTCTCTTTTCAGGATCTGCAGTGGGCAATTGACTTTGCTCACAAGTGTCACTGGTGTCCATTGCTAGTGTGTCTGATGTCCATGTTACATAATAGAGAAGAGAAAGTAGCTGCTATTCCTCAATTGTCCCTGGTGCCCATTACCAAGGATCTCTTCTCCATGAGCTTCAGGATGATACTAACCATTCCGCTTCTTTTGTTCTTTCGTTTTTTTTTGTGGGTTATGTAGAGTAAGGGGGTTAAAAAGTGTTAACTGAAATGAAATAAGTGATCCACTAACAAAGAAAGTCATCATGATAGTTTTCCCTTGTCCAGACTTGGCATCTATGTAAGTTTATCACTAACATTTCTGTGTGACTATTAATTCTAAAGGAGTTAGACTTCTCTTGGCGTATTCATTTTGTGTTACCACTTCCCAATTACAATGCATATTCTTTATCTGCTCTTTAGAGGTGCTTCAGCATTTTCAATGATGAGAGACTTTTTTTAAAGTGCCATTAATTTATTAAGTCTATCCAGGAGCAAATTGCTCCTGATTTTCTCTCAGGTGATAACTTACTGGCCAGTGTCATGGGTTAAAAGACATCTAGATATAGATGCTATGTTTCAAAAAGTGTTAATTGTTTCTTGATGCGCAGAAGACCAGATAATTTTGGATCTTAATAATTACTTGTAAAAATAATTACTTGTAATCAGACAAATTGCAATAATGTTAATAAGAATGACATTGCATGGATGGCAGTTCTTTCTTTTCCAAAAGTATCAGAAAAACATTCCTTTACTGAACAGCACTGGAAATCGAGAGAATTACAGGAGATCTTTGAATTATTCATGAACTCATACATGTCACTTGCCTCTGCATGTTATAAAAATGCCATGAAAGTGTAATCGCATTAGTGATGCAAATTTCAAAAAAGAAAGACTTTATTCTATTTTACTGATAATGTTCATAATTCAGTAAATATAGAATTTACTCAATAGCAAATGTCTTTTAAAAAATTCCTTGGTTACCCAATTTAGTTTGCTTAGCCATGCTAATGTTTTGGCACCTTTATTATATTCATTTCTGATTTATCTATTTTATCAGTTCCTAATGCACACAGTTAAAACTGATTAAATCACCCTCACATTTCTGACATATAATTTGAGGATGCATCATTTGTACCTTTATAATAGGGTGAATTTAGCAATATACCCAAGCAAATGATAGAAAAGGACAGCCACACAAACTACAAAATGCATGAGCAAAGAAACAGGGTTTCTAGAAAGCAAATGTGATTAAATGTTAACACTAGGAAATTATTTGAACCACTCTTGCAACTTTCAGTAAGTCTGGAAGTTTGTCATGGTATCATGTTTTTAATTGCCTTGCGTTGATCTACTGTACTTTTAAATTATCATAGAATATGAAATCAGAGAAACGGGGCCCTCATTAGACAGAGTAATACAGCCTTCAAAGTGGGGAGACAGAGGCCGGAGCTATAGCCCAGTGGAGGGCGTTTGCCTTGCAGCGGCGGGCCTATGCTGGCCTGGGTTCGATCCCGCATCCCATATGGTCCCCTGAGCACCACCAGGAGTAGTTCCTGAGTGCGGATCCAGGAGTACCCCTGGAGCATTGCTGTGTGACCCAAAAAGCAAAAAAAAACAAAAACAAAAACAAAGTGGGAGCATAGGGGCTGGTTAACAGCACAGCTGGTAGGTGTTTGCCTTACACTTTCGGCCAATCAGGGTTCGATTTCTGGCATCCCATATGGTACCCCAAGTACTGCCAGAGTAATTCTTGAGTGAAAGAGCCAGGAATTGGGTATCACTGTATCACTGTCTTCCCGTTCATCATCAATTTGCTCAAAAGCGGGCACCAGTAACATCTCCATATGTCCTGTCTCATGCTGGTAGAGCTCAAGACACCTGGCTAGGTCCAGGAACATAAAGAGCTCCTCAAAAACCATTCCATCAGGTCATGGGAATGAGGTCTATAATTGTTACTGGTATCTGGCATATCAAATGCGACATGGGTAGCCTGCCATGCTCGGCCGGGCGGGTAGCATACTCTTGTAGTCGTCTCAAAATCCAGCATTTATTGATGAACCACCGCTGCCACTTAGGCACAAGCCGGCTGCATAGGCTGTCTGCTGGGTGGAGCTCTGACAATGGGAATCCGGATGTGGAAAATGGAGTCCCTCATGGAGTGAGGGCCATCTGGCTTGTTGTGAGGCTCTGTTGTGGTGGCGGGCCAGGGCTAGAACCTGCCATCCATCCTCCTCATGAGTGGCTGGGCACAGTGAGAGCCAGTAGCAGCTCTCAGGAATTGGGGTGGAACCAAAAAAAAAAGAAAACAAAAAAAGTAGGAGCATAGGCCTTATAGGGTAGGATACTAATGCCTTAATATATTAAAATATATTTCAATATATATAAAAAGCAAATATATTTTCTTTTAGATTTGGTCCATATCTTTAATGCTCAGTCTATTCTTACTTAGTGCTCAGGAGTAACCTTTGACAGTTTAGGAAATGGGTGTATATGCAGTATAAATATCAAACCAGGTCAGTCACAAGAAACCTTATCTTCTATAGCTTGCTTCCATAATTTATGTGATTTTTGTAAAACTACTTATTCTTAATTTTGCCTATGCATTTTTTATTAGATATGCATTTATGTGTACAGATTGTTAGACGGTGTAGTAAAACCCCCTGTATACCCCTAAAAATTCAAAAGGTGGTATAAGATTTTCAAGGTTGGGACCAGTGAGATAATATAGTAGGTACAGCTTTTGCCTTTGCATATGGTCCAACAGGGTTGATTTTTTGGCATCCCATATGTTTCCCAAAACACTGACTAATTACTCAATATAGAGCCAAGAATAACTTCTGAGCATTGCTGGATGTGACCAAAAAACCAAAAAAAAAAATGTTCAGGCTTGATTTGTCTGTGTGGTCACTACTAAGTATAGGTCATGCTCAGAAGGTAGACAGGACTCCACAAATTCTTGCAGATGCCTAGAGAAGCTGCATGAATTAATGAGTTAATATTGATATCTTGATAGCAGTCTAATCCACGCGACATCAAAAAAACAGAAAATCTGATGGTTCAGTATCACCTTGCTGTTTCTGTTTTCTTAGCCCCTTTTTTCTGTTTTCCTCACTTTAATAACTTTGGGAGACAAAAAATCCTTTGAATGCATAGATCCCGAAATAAAAAGAATACGATAAGTTCATTGTGCTGCAGCCACAGAAATATTTTATTTGGAGGAAAAGAATGTTGTCAAGGAAAAATAACAAATAAAACTAACTGAATCTTGGTTGTTATGAAAAAAGTGTTTTGATAGTGGTAGTTTCTATATCTGGAAGTATAAATTCTGTCAATGTGATTATTCCATTTATTTGTTGCTTACTTTATTTAACCAAAAGCACCTCCAAAATTCCAGGTATACTTGATCACTTGATCACTAACATCCCGTTATTCATCGAGTTTGCTCGGCGGACACCAGTACCATTTCCATTGACCTATCACTTACAGTGTAGCCCAATGGCATCTGGTTGCAGATGCCATTAGGCACTGGTATTTGATAGCCGTATGTTTACTCAAATATTCTAAACCAGGTATGTGTAACCGTATGTTAAATTTGGCTGTTAAATCAAATATGCTAAACCTTTAGGTTCGATCTGCATTACAACCCAGCAAAAAAACTTGACTAAGGAAAATATTACTTAGTGCATCAGAATGGCACCTTTTGGAGATTTGATTTGCTTGTGGTGTTGCTTAGGTTAGGTTGTGTGAAATAAATGTAATTTATGATCAGAGTGTAGAACTAAGAGTTGAAAGACCTAGAGTATATTATATTTTTTCCAATTTATAAAATCTTTCTTGCCTAGATTTCCATAATCTTCAAACCATGAAGATATCTTGGTATCTAAAAAATTATATACTATAACAGCCAACCACGTGATCATGGTAATTATGATATGTTCTACCAACACAACAATATCAGATACAGGACCTAAAAAGTCAATGTTTAGGACAGGACTTTATACTCTCTAAGCATAAATGGAGAACACCAGAATAGCTTAATTGTTAATTTTGTGTAATAAGTTGATTGCATGGGAAGTTCCCAGTATTTAGATATACATTTTGGTGTGCTTCTTAGAAGTGTTTCGGATGATAAACTAGTCCAGAATTAGTACCATTAACTACCGGAGACTGCAGCACACAAATTGAACCTTTCTTTTTCAGCCTCCAAATCCACATGGACGCACCGCTTTCTAACAAATCTCTCTATTGATTCTGTTTCTTGGGACACCCCCCAACTCAGACACTGGCTATGAAAAATAATACTTTTATATGTAGAATTTGGCTAATTAAAGATAAAACTGATTTATCTCAAGATCTATGCCCAGTGGTCCATCTGTCCATTTTGTGTGCATCTTCAGCACAGCTCAAGATTCAGAAGTAGGGTAAATTTCTCTAAGCAGATCAACATTGAGTTGATCTGTGAAATACTCCTCTGCATCTGCACATAAAGTAATCTTCTTAATCTCTGGACAGTCTTTATAGTCCACAGGGAAAAAAAGGGCATGAAATTTCTTGGTTCAAAACAAATGAGATATTACAAAGCACCCTATATTAGGTTTACTGCTATCCAGAACCAATTTTCTTCTTACTTAGATGCTTTCGCTTTTATTGTTTTTTTGTAAGGGTGTTTTTTATGTGAAATCATTGTCTGTTTCAATGGAGCTCTTGTTTTCCATAAACAGAGCTTGTAATAATCACATGCAGTTTTACAGGCTTTTTCTTATATTGCCCCTCTAACTTAGCTAGGTTTATCTAGATTAAACCTTTAGGACACTTTAATCTAGTAAGGAATTCCAGCAGAGGCCCCATCACTAACACTGCTATGAACAACTACCATAATTGTATTCCCCCTGTAGAACTCCATGTCTATAACGCTTCAAGTCCAACACACAAAGATTAAATGTTCAGTGCAAAGGGGGGAGAAAGTTCTAGAGTTAGTCTGCCCTCTGTGTAGCTTATTGGTTCCTAACAAGACTGAGAAAGGTATCCTGAAAACTGATTGTGGGGTTCTGTCATGACGGTTGCTCATTGTCACCTGCATTATGATTTTTTATAGCTGTCTCCTCTTTGGTGCAGAAACTTTTCAGTATTAGTTACATTTCTGACCTATGATTTCCAATAGCCACATCTTCCTCAGTTTATGCCTCCCTTGAAGTTAGGCTTATTTGGGGTTCATGTGGAGCTGGTTTTTGGCTCTTGCCAGCAAGTGAAAAGACATATTTGAGTTCGCAGATAGGGAAAGGCTTCTGAGATAAACTTCAGGGGCGGTTATTGTGGGACTGATATCTACTAGACCTTTTGGCTATTGTATAAATGCACCTTGTCCTTGGCTAATCCTTCTGAAAGAAAATTTGTTGAGATTTTGTTGCTGGGCAGACCCCAGAGGCCATTACAGGAAAGCAACATCCCTGTATTCCCCATTTGAAGTATCTTCTCTCAAATTCTGCTTTAGAGTGAGAAACCTAAAGTGCCCTTGGAGCTTCAGTTTTCAAAGGTACGGTGTGCACTAAACTCATAAACATTACCTTGTGAGTTTTTATTAGTTGTTTGCTTGTTTATTACGGAAATCTAATTTTTGTAGTTTAGTACTTGGGTAGGTCAAAGTTTTTCTAAAGCTACAATAAGTTTCAAAGTATTTCAGACAAATAAATCCCGTTTATCTCCTAAAACTACTCAAGACCCAGTGAATATATTTACTCAGAAAAGGCAAACTGATTTTCAGATTAATCACAATCTGCTAGGCACTTGCTGGCTTTTCTCCCATTACTTCGATGTTCTAAAGGATTTAGGTAATATGGCTGGAGGTACACATTACAAGATTTAGCTGGCATACCTTGCATGTGACTGGACCTAGTTTGATCCAGGGACCACATGGTACCCCAATATTAAACATGGACTCTCACTGCCAGTCTTAAAGGCCCCAAACACTACCAGAGGTCAATTAAATCACTTTGAGTAATATGGTAAACCTTAGAAGCATTGTAGACCAGAGCAATACTGAATTCTTGACCCTTTCCTTGAACAAAGGCCTGATTAGCAAGAACTGATAGGGGGAGGGCTCCGATCTCCTGAAGAGTTGGGAGAACTCTCACTCACTCAACAAAAATAATTACTAGGTGAATATTCCAGAAAAAGACTAGGTCCCAACATTCACTGATAAATAAAGCAAATACTGTAAAAGGGATAAGCATTTGTAGCATAGATTGCAGTAAGGCATAAATACACACACATTCCACTTTCAAAACATCTTCTAAAGTCTGTAAAACACAAGGCTATCTTCTACTTAGATTTTTATTACCTTGGCTATTACTTGGTCTGGGCCTTTAGTAAAAGCTAAGGGAACACCCTACACTAGAGTTTTCAAAATTGAGAATGCCACTCTCCAAAAAGATTCACTATAACAAATCTGAGGGTTGATAAGGGACTCCTTTGCTTGTGGGTGCTTTCTGTTTCTTCCCTTAAAGTTCTAGGGAACCAAATGATCTTTTTATTCTTAAAAGCATTACTTAAATCCATTTGGGAACCTCTGCTCTGTTAACTAGGGCATACATACCAAATTAGTCATCAACCTAGGACTTCCAGTTGGGTTTCTTCACAAGAGAATTTAAACAAAACTTTGGGCTAAGAAGTTTACTCCAATATTGAAACAGAGGTACCAAGTTTGATTCCAGCACTATGTGGTCCTTCAAGCTCACTGTGGTGGCCCTCATGGTCCTAAACTCTGTTGGGCCTGAGCAATTCCAAACTGAGTATTGCTGGAATGTCCACATAGCCCTCTGAGCACTTCTTGGAAGACACACCACCTTCACAGAAACACACAGAGGGACATACACACATCCAAAAGAATGATACATGTTTCACCTGTTCTCTAATTGATCATTCCTGTTAGAAAGGTACCATGAACATTTACACTTTATTTTTTTTAATCAGAATGGGAGGGACTAAAAGAAGAAAATGTGGATTAATAACAGTTCTAGAATTCAATAAGAGAATTGGATTCTAAGTCTGTTCTGGTTACCAGTTAGACTGCTAACTTGAATAACTCAGTCTACTTTTCTGGAGCTTTCTATTTTTATCTATGAGAGGTAAGAGCTGGTATTAGATTAAATCAGGGTACCTCAACTTCTATCACCAAACTGCCTGTAATAATCTTATCTGAGCCTTCAACTCTACATCTGTGCTTTGATGTGTTTACATTAAATATCAGTATATCTAAGTTTACTAACCCCAGCACCAGTGTTACCCAATTACAGCATCCTCACTGATGCTGGCTCTGAGTGTAATTTACACCCATGGCAAGCTTTGCCATTTGCTGGACTGATTTTCTGGCTTGTTTCTTAGCCTTAGTCTCTAAAAAAACATTCTGAGCTTTTAATCATTGTCATAGAAGATGAAAGATTGAAGATTCTCTGATTAGCATTTTGCTGTATTTTTTCTTACCATTCAAGACCACATAAAAACTCCCTTGTTCTCTATCAGCAATTCCTCTTCCCTTTAGTTTGCTGACATGTGATTTTCAAGTCATTTTTTGGAAATCTGAAACCTGTTATAGATCACAGATGCCAAGATCTGCATGACTGCTATAGTTTTGGCAGATTCTGCCTTTTTTAAAACAACAAAGGCAATAAATAGAATTCTGCTTCCCTGACTTTATTCTTTTCCAGAAGGGAAAAAATCTTTGTACATGCATGGTGTTTAGTGATATTTTTAACTGGCTTTGGGTCAGACAGTTTTTTGTTCTTAGTCTTTACTTGAAATAGCAATTTGAGCTTTTCATCTTGAGAACTGCAAGCTTATTCCTATTATCAGCTTCCACTAAGAGTGTAGCTTTATATTCCTTTAAAGTCTGTGATCCTCTTTAATGAAACTAATCATCTAAGTGCCAATGGTTGGCAGCAGTGAAAGTATGCTTCTGCCAAGTTGAACAAGTATTTGACTAATTTGAACCCTAACCCTGGCTAAGTCTCATACTTAGTCTTTATGCCACTTAAGTCAGATTTTAAATAGAGAAAAAGGGAGAAAAACTGGCTTTGAAAGTAAGTATTGGCTATGAAAAGAAGGAGGTATAAAAGAAGGAGGTATAACATCAGACTAAAGGCGGGGCTAGGAAAGGTGTGTTTTAAGCCTTCAACAGGTATGATGTTAATGGTGAGAAGTGAGAAAACAGAAGTGGGCAGGAATATAGAAAGCAATGGCCAAGAGATGAAATAGGGACAGGCATGTGGAAAAACAGCTAAATGTTCAAAATCTGTCACACCCTTCATGTATGGTAACATGGATGCACTGAGAACGAGATGGAGAAGTGATTTCAAGGTAGCTTGGAGTAGGATGATGTGCGTACTTCTCTGGAGGCAGAAATGAAGGGTACACATGACCCCATTGGGCTGGGGACTCTCTCCAAAAGCACAATTTTGTCTCATCATTTTCAGGAACCACAGTAGGACTTGGAACACTGGAGGAAAGCACAAAAAGCAGTTTCTAAGCATGGGTCCCACTGCCTGAACACCAGTTGTCCAGATATAAGGACAGAATGCTGAGGACATTATAATAAATCTGTAATAGGTTCTGAGGAGGGTACCCAGAAGGGAGAGGGAGGCCATAGAGATGGCCCAAGTTCTGAGTCTGGGGGGTTGGGTTATTCTTCTTCTTTACTGGGACTTGTCTTGTCCTTCATTTTCCCTCCCTGAGACCCTAAGGAGATTAAATATATGTGCTAGGATGATTGCTTAGCCCACTTGTTGTCCTATTTTTTTTCAATTTGAAAAAGAAAATGCAAGGAAGACTTTACATGTTTATAAAGTTAATATTTATAAATTACTTTAAATTGTGCCTGGCACAGGATAAGTGTTATATAAGTGGCTCTTAAATATAAAATATTTTACTTTCCAGGATCTTTTCACATACAAAACACATGAACAGATCTGTGCAGAGAGACACTACAGCTACACTGTGCTCACCTTACATGAGAGCGGCAACGCCACTTTGATCCATGGCACCACAGATAGTCAGTCCACTGGGCACCACTAGGAGTGATCCTTGAGCAGAGTCAAGAGCAATGCGTACCTCAAGTGCTGGCCAAAAGCCAAAAAAAAAAAAACAAAAGGAAAGAATAAAGAATTTCAGAGAATTTCAGTATACAACTAGATTCCCTAGTCCTTTGAGAATCTCCTTACCTTGAAGAGAAGGATAAGAGGAAATAGAACTTCATCCTGTCTTAATTATCAATCTTCAAAAAATCTGTATTATTTATTACTGCTTTGGTTGAAAGTTAAGTTCAAATGCGTTTAGTCACTTGTGTTTCAAACACTCTCTGCGATAGCAGTTGAAGTCTAGATATTTTGGGATGTCAGTTGTAGCAGAGCACTGTGAGCTGACTTCTTCACTTACTCTATCATTGACTCCATTTCATCTCAGTGACACCCACATAGGTCTGCAAGTTCTCATTAGATAGCAAGTTCCATTTGGTCTGGGACTGTGTTATTTTCTATCTATCCCTAAGCTGTGCTCAGCCATTTTTTATGCAAGTACATGTTCACTTGCTCTTTGCTAAGCAAGACTGGTGTCAGAAAAAAAATACAAATGACATGTGTGTACAAACATTTTCAAGTACATGAACACTATTTTTTGCAAAACCCAGAAGTTGTCTCTGTGAGGATCTGGCTGGACCCTTCATCTGTGACAACATCTGAATCACCTGTTTTGCCTGAAAACTAAACTTTCCACCTCAGCCCCACATCACAGCTCAATGAAATGATGTAAATGAGCCATGTGGTCAAGGCAAAGCCTAACAAATAGCAGCCCCACTCTCTGTTGCTTTAAACTCTTGAAGTTTCACATGACTACAGACGGTTAGAATTATTTGAAATACGTTTCCAAAATCTTGTCTCTGCCTCTTTTTGAAAATAAGTTATATCCAGCTGCATTTCCTGCCACGTTGTACTATAGATGAAACACATTTCACTGTTTTCTATTAACATAAAAAGAATCTAGCTCTGAATCCTGAGCAGTCATCTATGATATCAGGAGGAGTTGAAGCAGAAAAGACCAGAAATCCATCAGTGCTCTTGCTTACTTTTCCATATTCATCTCTGTAAAGAGAGGGTGGCAAGGTCGACCGAATTACCTGTAAAGTTCAGTATCACTTGTATCACTTGTCTTCCTGTTGTTCATCAATTTGCTTGAGCAGGCACACTAGAATAACGTTCATTTTCTTGGCTACTAGTTTTCTATGTGCTTATTCAGGATCCTGCTCTTTTCAACTGTGGGACATTTCTTCCACCAAGATCTTAAAGACAGTAATATTTGCAATATACAAAGATAAAACCAAAGAGAGTTATTTTTGCTTCTTACTTGTGTTTTATTATCAAAAAAATAAAAAATTTATCTCTACCTGTGCTAGATGTGCTGGATAGACAATTGCTTCCTATTATATACTTTAATTCTATAAAGAGGAGCACAAATATTTGTTAATAATCCAATTACTCCTCTTACCTACTTTAAAAGATGTCCCAAAATATCTGCTGTATGAAGGGATGTTTACATAGCCAGTTACTTTGTTTTGTAAAACAACCTTTCTATGTGACTTCTCATTGGCATTGCATAATATTTGATCAGAGTGCATATAGTGTTTACATGGGAATGTGTATAACTTGAATTAATTATATAAAACACACTAAAAGTCTGTATCTTACATGATTTCAAGTGCCAATTATACTTTCTTGGTTCTATCAAAATTACCTTAAAACCTTATCTCTGGGTTTATTTCCACAGTTTCTGCTCCCAAATCTCTCCACTTTTCTAAGAAGACGAACAGAGAAGGCACTGGGCACTTCCCCAATTTATGTGATATAATTCATTATCATGATTTCATTTGCATTGTATATGTTTCCATAGCTCATAATTCAAAAAGCACTTGTGCATGTATTTTTTAACTTGATTCTTAAAGATCCTATAGAAGAAAAAAATTATTTATTTATTTATTTATTTATTTACTTTTTGGTCACACCGGCAATGCTCAGGGGTTTCTACTGGCTCTGCACTCAGGAATTACTCTCGGTGGTGCTCAGGGACCATGGGATGCTGGGGATCGAACCCGGCCGGCACAGGCCAGCCACGCGTAAGGCAAATGCCCTACCCGGCTGGCTATCGCTCCAGCCCCAAGAAGAAAAAATGTATTGCATTTCTATTTTATAGTTGAGATAGTAAAACATTAGGGTGGGGGTGCGGGATTATTTCACACAAATTCACAGTAAGTGCTTTCATAGCCATACATCACAATTTTCCAAAAGTAGTTCTGCCTATTCCTCTTGTTTTAGTATAAGTATTACTAGTACTTTCTTCCACCATCAACGTGTCCCCATCTAGACAATAAATTATTGTTAGTGATGAATCCAAGATTAAGATATAATTCCCTCTAATTGTGGTTTAGTGCTCTTTCTGCTATATCTAGTTGATTACCATCCTAACAGTGAATCATCAAGGGGGTGGGTATCACTACAAGACCTGCTGCTTCTGAATTTTTAGAAGTTTATAGAGAAGAATGTCTAGTCACAGTGTGGGGAGCCGTAATTTTACCTTTCTCTAAGATTCAGGATAAAATAAGCAAACAGATAAAGAAAGGGAGGCTGTCCTTTGTTTGACCTCAAGGTATACCCCAACATTTTTCCTAAGTTTGGGAATGCTGTCAGTTCAATTTGATATTAAATTAAAAGGAAGTCCAGATTTTCTCCAGACTCATGAATCCATTGTTATTAAACTCAGGCTTTCCAGCAGAACTATGCAACTAATAAATTCACACCATTTCCTCATCTGTTGGGAAGGTCCCCAGTGACACAATTTTCATATTGTTTCCCATAAAACTGCATAACGTGAAAGCATGGTATATTTCCCCCCAGTTTGTTAGAGTAGATGATTTAGTGTCAATTAAAACACATCCTTTTCTGCCATGTGCATGAAACACTGTGGCTAATATCTAATCCAGACTAATCTGTGCTAAAAACTGTGATGAACCCAGGCAGACACAGGGCAATCGAAAGAATATGATCTACCTTATGACATATTTTTTCTCCCATTTCTCTATATTTGTCACTGCTAAGTGTTGCAGTGTTTTCTTCCTCTTTTATCTGCACATTTTTAGAAGGAGGTGGTTCGCCATGCAGCATGGAAGAAAACCATCTCAAATGCAGTACAAAACCATTTCACTTCGGCAGAATACACTTCTGTATGAAGGAAACAGCAGCACTTGAACATTTTATGAAAAGTACCTTTGTTCCTAAAGTTTTTTTTAAAGAAAAGAATGTATCTCAGCACTTTTGTCATTGTATTTATGAACTGTAAATCCTCATTTTATGGAAACACTCAAGATTTCAAACTCCTAAATCAACCTGGTAAGTCTCCAACCTCGCAGTCAATTCAAGGAGGACTTTTTCAAAGATACTGACATTTTCTTTGTAACTTCAGGAAAAACAATGAGAATTTCTAATGTACTTTTTATTTTTTTTTCAGTCCTAAAGGCTTATTATGGGAGATAGCAAACATGTAAGAAAGAACAAAGACCATTGCTGAGACTGCATTTTCTGAGCCCCAAGTCAATATGACTTAAACAATAATAGTAAGATATTCTCTTGGGATATGTGGTTTGAGGCTCCTAACAAACCACTATTGTTTCCTTAGAAGAATATATTACTTTTCTATCAGGACATAGTGCTGGATATAGATTGTAAACTTTTTATGAAAGTAGAAAAATGAGCTCTTTAGTTAACCCAAATGCAATTGCAAAGTACTTTATAAATATTGTGGGCTTGAGGTTTCACCTTCACTTACAATACATCTCATTATTTGCTGCACACAGTACTGTTATAGTGGCTCGTATCTCCAAGAACTATATGCCAACTTCTACTAATGACGTCATTTCATTATACCCAAACTTACCAATGTTTAGCCAGCTGGTAGTCCATGTGTGCCAATCCAAATATTGGCATTATTGGATGAAACAGTTCCACAGGCAACCACAGATCTTAGGCCTGTGGTTTTATTAAGTCATATTCCACAAACTAGGGACAAAACAGAACTCAGAGCAGCTCACCTTAAGTTGCTGAGTGAGACTCATTGCAAACAATTTCCATTCATTCACTGAACAGTGTCCAAAAAATCATGGTCATCATGAACAGCTTAGCTGTGGGTGTATATTGAAGTGCCCAGAGTCCTGAGAGCCAATTTAAACCTTATTCTTTTGGTCTGGACATCATTCATGATGTGCTTCATGGAGGTGTGGGCAGGTATCTGTTAATCCTTCAGATCCAAGGATACATAGGGACTATATATGAAATATTCTGCTCTTTCCCCTCCAGTGTAAGATGGTGTCTGTGCCAAGTGGTGATGCTTTCTTTCCGAGAGTCTCTAGGAAGCCATTCCACAGTGCAATCAGTAGGGTGCCTTAGTCATTCCACCATAAAGCCAATTTTCTGCTCTCTTGAATGAAAGCTTTACCTTTCACACGTCACCGTGGAAACACATCATTTCACACAACTTGTGCTTCTTCAGACTGTCAGAACCACTTTGGGAATGTCTTTATCAGTCACTAGAGACTGAACTGGAGAAAGAATCCCAGGAAGTCTTTAAGTCTACTGAGGACTGTTTCATGTATTTGGTGGTGTCACCAGCACATCAGACTAGACCTTCTACCATTTCCTTTGGAAAGTGAGAAAAAATTACAGGAAAATGGAATTCAGAATCAGCATATTTAAACTTTAAAATTACACAGATCCTGTTGAAATGAATTGCTAATGTCAGTTAGCGGGAAACAATTACACAAAGTTTGATCCAAAGCTTAAATTGGTTTGGAAAAATCGGGGAGGTTTTGGCTGCTCAAAGGTATTCAGGTCAAGATTTAAACACGAGAGGTGCCAAGAGTAGGACCAGCAGGTAGGCAATGGCTGACCCAGGTTTGATGACCAACACTCCATATGATCTCCCAAGACTGCCAAGAGTGATTCACGAATGCAGAACCAAGAGTAGAGTATAGCACCATTGGGTGTGCCCCTCTAGAAAACCAAACAAAAAATTTAACCATGGACACTCTGTTTCTCTTTGCACTGCTGTCCTGTACCATCCCCCCAAGCCTTTTCAGGGTGCTGCTTAGATCTAAGACCTTATGTCAGTGTGCCTAATGACCTATATCCAGTGTTTTGTAATTTGTATTACGTGTTCATGAATCTTATCCCTTTGCTAAAATTATAATCACTCAAGGTCACAAAACTACATAAAATATGCCTTTGAACACCAAATGAAACTTTTCAGAGCCCTGAGCATAGATCTGGTTTTCAATAAACACTAAAGCATTGAATATGATAAAAAGCTGGAGGAGAGAGCTGGAAATCTGTACATCCAATGCACCAAGGGTTCCATTAAGCAGACACCTTGAATTTTCCTGCTATTTTTATGTATCAAATACCTGGTACTTCTATGCCAAGTGCATTTTGTTGTTGAATCTGTAAAATTTGTTCAAGTGAATCATGAACAAAAAATAATATTTATCTGTGTATTAATGTAATAGCACAAAGTAAGATTTTCCTATTTAGTATTCTTTTATGACTGACCTTGTGGTCATTTGTTGCATGAGTGGACATGATTCATTTTGATATGCTAGAAATGATCCATTTTTCTTCCTTTTCTCACCTTTATCATTTTTATTTCTTCAGATATTAGGAAAGTTCATTAAAAAGTCTTTATCTGACCTTTGGACTGGAAATAAAAGAGCAAATTGCTTCTGAAGATATTTCTTTCATCTTTTGGATTTATTTCTAAAGAAAATTATGATGTTTAATCATATTTTATAAACTTTATTTTAAATGCTTTTATTTCAACAAACTATAGAGTAATAAAATCATGATATAGAAATGTATACCCATTACCTAGTCCTGAACATCACCACCGGTGCTAGAATCATGTGAGAGATCAGTATTACAACAGGATGGTGACACCCCGATACAGTCAAGTATGGAATATTTTGTGATCATAAAGTTTCCTTCTCCACTTTATCACAGGACTCTCTTTCCTCATGCCCCATTCCCTCCTTAAACCCTGGCAACCACTAATTTGTTTTTCATTCATTTCTGTGTTTTGTCCTTTCAGGGATGTTATGCGAATGGAACCCTATGGTATGTAAACTTTGGGATAGGCTATTTTTTTTCACTCAACATAATTCTCTAGATGATCACTGAGGTCATTGCTTTTATCACAGTTAGGTCTTAGTATACTTTCTGAGCAGTATCCCATGGTATGGGTCTACCACAGTACTTAAACTCTTCACCCATGGAGGATTAGCAGAGCTGCTTCTAGCTTCTGGCCATAATGAATAAAGTAGCTGTAAACATTAGCATATGGGTTTTGTGTGAACATTGTATTTGTCTCTGGAACAAATAGCCAAAAAGGGCAAAAAGCACAGTTGCTAATGTGTGGGTAATTTTAAGTTTGTTTAAGAGAAGATTTAGAGTCAAAGAAATCATGAGCAGAATGTGTATAGTTCCAGTAGATTCTCTGCAAAGCAGAAATAATAACAGCGTTTCTCAGCTTCCAGGTAGCTCAGCTGTTTTCTGGGGGTTGATTCAGGATTTATTGCTATGAAGATCCAATAATGTGACCCCTTTCAAGGATGTTAGAGCTTACCAAGATGACCTTAACCTATGTGTTCAGACCTCTGTTTATATGACTGCAGGGGATTTGATCAAATGACAAGCAAGGAGCTAGCCATGCTTCCATCTCTGCTCGGCCTATCTTGGCCACAAAGGAAATGCTTGGTGAGCTCAGGACTGGTAAAGTCTCTATATACTCTTCCACATGCATGCTTTGCCAGCCCCATGAGGTGCGCCAAATTATTTATTCTGTACGCCAAAACCATTTATTCTGTAGAAGAAACAACTGGTCAGCATCACTTTGGTTCTCACTTCAAACCATTTATTCTGTAAAAGCAATGACTGGTCGCATCACTTTGGTTCTCAGGGAGTTGTGAACTCATGCTGGACTGAGGAATTACTTTTCTCAAGAACAGAAAATTCAGTCCTAACCTTTCTGTACAAGGGTTCCAAGTCTGTGGCTTTCTTCAAAAAAAAAGAAATTCAATGGGAGGCAAACCAGTGAAGCAAAATAGTTTTATTAAAAGAAACTGAGAGAGATAGGAGGGTAAAGAAACTATTATTCCTGCTCAAGAGATTACATAGGTTTCTCAACAGGGAAAACAGCAGAAAATGGTTTGGAGGAAGGTTGAATGCAAATTCTCCAAATTGTCTAGCTCTATTGTTCTCTGTACAAAAAAAAAATAAAGTCAGTCTGGGTATTGTCACATGGAAAGCCTGACTCTCAAAGGTCCTTTATATTCTTCTAAGGACCTTTAGTGGCTCCAGTAGTTTTTCTTTTTCTGAGAGGGTCCACCCTTCCCTGGGCATGCCTCAGTTCTTTACTTCCAAAGAGCTCGTAAAGAATTGCATAAAAAGAACTATTTTTTAGCACTTCCCTTATGTTCCGCAAATATATAGTCACAAGTAATTTAAGTACTCTCTTGAAACAATAGATATAATGTACTGGACAATAGGTACTGCAACAAATAGATCTTCAGTAATGTAGTAGCAGGAGGAAGGGAAATGATTTTGTATTCTTATGATTTGGTATATAATCCTAGAATTTGGGTGAACCTGGTTTTCATGTTTGAACTTTACCAGTGAAGCACAGCTTGGTTTCTCCAGGCTTAAGTATGGCACAGGAATGCTTTAGTCGGCATATTTTCCTCCCCCAGATAAGTTGGGCTCGATAACATTGTTTCTCCTGAAATAGTAGAAAAGAATGCTTTGGCTCTTTGAAAGTGGTTAATTTTAGCTCCCTTGAGACCGGAAACATGAGAAAATTTTCTCTAATACTCGCTGAGAGGAACCTGGTAGAGCTCCAGGAAGTCAAAGTCATAAGAGAGGCTCTGGGGTCTCTAACTGTTCTGCACCAGAGTTTTTTTAATTCTCAAAGTTCTTCACCTTTTAGTCTGCAGCATCTTGTCAATTTCATTTTCATTTATCCAGTCCAACACTGGTTCCGCGAGATTTCTTCTCATGGATATCTGTTTCACTAAGCTATGATTCTCTGTATCTGCCTAGTCTGTTTCTCCAACATTGAAAATAACTTTTCCTGTGATCTTATTTCTCTAATGGTTCTAACTGGAATAATTATAGATTGCTCAGTGTGTTCAGTTTTATACTTGCTGGGAAAAATGACAACTACTAAGTTTCTTCTATACCATGGCCAGAAACAAGAAAGTCCCTTCGTATGGTTTTGAATTTACAGTTCCCTAATGGCTAATCCTGTAGAACATCTTTTATGTGTACAGACAGTTGAAACCACTTTAACTTTCAGTGACACCTAGCTTTGCTAGCCAAAAAGAACTCAACAACTTTTCAAAGTTTTCAGCTAGAGAAACTAAGCTACCAAAAATTTAAATTCTGTGCCTGTTGAGGAGGTTGATGTAAATTTCATTATTACTGAGAGTTCCTGAGGGTGCAAATGGTGCCTTCTCTAGCAGGCAGACTGGTGCTGATTGTGCTGTATTAATTAGTTCTGAATAGAACACCTCTGAGTTGACAGCAGAACTCCAGTTGGAAAGCTGACTTGACTATTCCTAGAAAGTAACAGACATTAAAAACCAGGACTAAGGAACACGAATTTAAATGCCCAAACTCTCCAAGACAGAACTGTAAGTTCCAGCCCTTGTAAGTGCTAAAAAATCCTAAGACGGTTTGGAGGATGCGGGAGGGGTAGAGGGGAGTTTGGGTGTTTAATAGCAGCTGCAATTGTAAGGAGGGGGCATTTTTTTTGTTTGCTTAAGTAGGATTTCCAGGGGCACTAAGTGTTTTTAGTCTGCCTGTCTTGGGGGGCAGGGAATAGACAGTAGGTCAAATTAAGTTTGGGAACCTCTGATATAGTATGTTCTTGTATATGACTATATCATAAGAGAATTAAGAGGCTCAATTACTCCAGGTTTTAAAATGAAAATCAAAATTATCGTATAAGAGAAAAGTTTATGCTAGCATAATTTCAGAATCATACAGTTCTCAGTACGCTGTACCACCAATAATGACAAAGGCCACATCTAGCAGTATCCTAAAATAAATTTTCTTCATTCTAATGATCTATTTATCATTTATCTGGACTCCCTAAATTCATACTTTAACAAGGAATTTTCCATTTATGTGATGTCCTCCTGACACTCTAAAGTAAATTAAATGAGCTGCTTTTGACATGATTTTTGCAAAGAGAGCTTTGACAGGGATGTACACTAGAAATACAATTAGTCTATGGCCCTCAGGAATTGCAAACTGCTTTAACAAAAAAAAAATCCAAACAATGGAGGCCAGAGCAATAGTCCAACGCATAGGGTGTTTGCCTTGCCATGCAGACAACCCAGGTTCAATATCCAGCAGCCCATATGGTCCCCGAGCACCACCAGGAGTAATTCGTGAGTGCAGAGCCAGGAGTAACCCCTGAGCATTGTTGGGTGTGACCCAAAAAGAGCAAAAAAACAAAAAACCAAACAAGTATAAAACACATGAAATCAAAAGAAACAAGTAACACGAAACATTCAAACAATTACAAATATGCCCTCTAAACCCATGGGTATTTCTGAGAGCTTCAGGAGAGAAATCTGTTAGGTATTCATATTAGTCATTCATTGCTACTACTTTCATTTTAACTAATATTTTGGATGCATTTAGTTCTGCCAGTTTATTTTTCACATATAACTAAGCAGTATGTTTGGCCCTGCTCCTTTCCCACCAAAGTTCTATTTTTGATTGTTTTGCTGTTCTTGAAGATTTTAAGGATAGCATAAGCTTATAAACATGCACAGCCAATTTTAGGAAGAAAACAAATATGTAAGAATAATGGAAAATATGGAAACTTTTTTTTTTTACAAAAGCCTCTTGCAGAATTTTTGAATCCTAGGAGGGTGTACATTGAAAACCTAAAAACTAAGACCAAATAGGGTAACAGAAACACTAGTTTGTAATATAATGTCTGAAATGGTCTGTCAAAATCCCTCTAAAAAGATGTCTAGCCACACCACTCCCTTCCCTGGGCAAGGTTAAAATTATTTCATGCACATTTTATAATCTCGACATGGTTGGCTTAGAGCATTTCATAATTGATTCATACTGTTCTATGAAATTTTGTCCTTTTTTATGTGATTATCTTAGAAAATTCTATATTCAATTTACTTTCGCCCTAAAAGTTGGGTACATGGCTCCTGCTTACTCCTTCCCAGGACTAACCAGTCTATAGAAAGCAGAAACTTCCCAACTAAAGCAGCCCAAAATATGCCTTGAAAATTATCCCCAAAGAATGCCAGGCAGAGAATCCATAAGAGATACAGAGAGGAAAACATAGGCAGAGTCCTCTATGATATTGGAAAGTAAAGGCATCTTAAAATATGAAATACCACTGACCAAGCAAGTGGAAGAAAAAAAATAAACAAATGTTAATACATTAAACTAAGAAGCTTCTGCACCTCAAAGGAAAAAATGACCAGAATATAAAAACAGCCCACAGAATAGGAAAAATGGTTTATCCAACATGCATTTGACAAGAGCTTAATATTAAAGATACTTAAAGAACTGGCAGTATACAAGAAACAACACCCAACCCTATCAGAAAATGGGGAGAAGAAATGAACAGAAATTTCCTCAATAAAAAAATGGCCAAAAAGGCATATTAAAAAAGTCCTACATTACTAATCACCAGGGATATGCAAAGTAAAACAATAGTGAGGTATCCTCACTCCACAAAGATAGAGACACATCAAAAACACAAGAACAACCAGTGCTGATGTGGATACAGGTTAAAGGGACTCTCATTCATTGTATGTGGGAATGTCGACTGGCCAGCCTTTTTTGGAAAACAATATGAACATTGCTCAAAATCTAAAAACTGAGCTTCCACAGTAACCAAAAAATACTATTTCTGAGAATACAGCACAGGGGTCCAAACCATAATCCAGAAAAGACATCTGTATTTCTATGTTCATTGCAGCACTATTCACAACAGTCAGAATCTGGAAAAACCCAAATGCTCAGGAACAGATGACTGGGTAGAAAAATTATGGTACAGATACACTAATACTCTGCAGCACCCAGGGAAAAAATGTAGTCATGAAAATTTCTGATAAATTGGCAAATATAGAGAATGTCATGCTGAATGAAATGAGTTAGAGGAAGAAGGGCAGACATAGTATGACTGTACACTTTTTTTTTTTGCTTTTTGGGTCACACCTGGCGATGCTCAGGGGTTACTCCTGGCTCTGCACTCAGGAATTACTCCTGCCAGTGCTCAGGGGACCATATGGAATGCCGGGGATCAAACCCGGGTCAGCTGCATGCAAGGCAAATGACCTACCTGCTGGACTATCACTCCGGCCCCATGATTGTACACATTTGTGGTATATATGTGTGTATATATATATATATATATATATATATATATATATATGTCCATCCCACTCCACTATATATATCCCATTATATATATTCCACTATATATCACTTGTATCACTTGTCTTCCTGTTGTTCATCGATTTGCTCGAGTGGGCACCAGTAACATCTCCATATGCCCTGTTGCAAGCGAGTATACTCCAGAGGCATCTGCTTGCTCCAGGAACAGGAAAAGCCTGAACCATTCTTTCAGGTCATGGGAATTAGGTTAATAATTGTTACTGGTTTTTTTGGGCATATCAAATAAAACACGGGTAGTTTGCCAGGCTCTGCTGTGTAGGTGATATATTCTCAGTAAAAGGCTCTCATCTCGAGCATTTACTGATGAAACTCAATGGGAAAAGATCAGGTTTTCTCTTGGGTGGAGCTCTGAGGAACTAAGAAGTCTGAATGTTAAGAATGACTGACCTCATGGTGTGGGGGTTGCTCTGGCTTCCTGCTAGGCTCACTGGGATGACAGGTCACAACAAGAACCTGCCTATTGCTTTATACAGTGTATATAAAAGTAAAAAAGGACCTAATCCTAACATCTAGTACTATTTAAGATTGTTGTATGGCGCATAGCAGTCGTGCCCCACAGCTGTGGGTCTGGCATGTCTCTCTTCTGGGGTAGCTGACGTGGAGGTGGAGGAAAGGGCAGAGAAGCCCAAACCCCTGCTCCAAGTCCAGCCAGCCTGGCCCCTCCCCTGCACGTGAGCGAACCGGGCGGAGCAATGTTGGACTCGGCCAGGCTGGCCGAACCCTTACCAACCACCGGAGGTCAGCTCCATGGGTCAACAAGAAAATCAAGTGTATCACTGAAAATTTATCAGGAAATTTTTACAGAAAACAGAGTATTCTTTAAGTATATTAAGTGTATCACTGTATCAATGTATCACTGCCTTCCTGTCCATCATCGATTTGCTCGAGCGGGCACCAGTAACATCTCCATATGTCCTGTTTCATGCTAGTAGAGCACAAGAGCATCTTCTTGCTCCAGGAACATTAAGAGCCTCAAACCATTCCATTAGGTCTCATTCCACTATATATATTCCACAATATATATATATATATATATAAACACAGTATGTTTATATATCATATAACATATATAAACATACTACATTTATGTATGGTATATGTATATTATATATACCCAATATTATATACTAAACAAAGTACAAGACTAATACCCAAGCACAGTATTATTAGTATGAGGGCCAAGTTGGAAACTTGCCACATACAGGTGAGAGAGTAGGCTGGGAGTGCAGTTAGGAGAGAGAAGGTGCTACTATGACAGTGATAGTGGGAAATAATCACTCTGAAAAGAACTGAGCATTGACAGGATGTAAAGGAATACATGATAACATCTCAGTCCCTATATTGCAAACCATAATGCCCAAAAGGAAAAAAGAGCGAGAGTGAGAGCAAGTAAAAGAGAAGGAGGGAGACAGAGAGAGACAGAGACAGAAACAGAGAGCGAAGACAGAGACAGAGCCACAGAAGCAGAAGAAAGAGAAGTATCTGCTATAGAGGAAAGTTTGGGGGCAGTGGTGGGAGGGAAACTGGGAACATTGGTGGTGGCAAATGTACACTGGTGTGGGAAGGCCATTGGAACACTGTATGCCTGAAACCTGAAGACCAAATCATGAAAAACTTTATCTCCTGCTGATTCTCTTAAAAAAGAAAAAGCCAAGCAGGCTCTTTCTTTGGAGGCCTCCCACAGCGTCAGTTAAAACACTATATTCAATATCTTCAACAAATGTTCTTGCTTAAACCACCTAGTCTGGGTAAAAGCTCTTACTACCCCACACGCTCAGAACCAGTGAGGCCTGGGTCAGAGAAAATGCTCCTAAGCCTTCAGTATCTGTACCTCCCTCTCTTTTCTGTGAAATAGTTGATTTTTTCTTTCTCATTTCTAAATAAAGGTGACAAGGTGGGTGGTTGTGGGAGGGAAACTGGGGACTTTGGTACTGGGAAATGTGCACAGGTGAAGAGATGGGTATTGAAACACTGTATGACTGGAAACTCAGTCATGAACAGCTTTGTAATGGTCTAACTCATAGTGATTCAATTAAAAAAAAGGAAGAGAAAAAAAAATTCTGAGTGTGATAGACTTTTTTGAAAGCCTTTCCCAAGAAATAAATCTACGTGCCCAAATCTCAAAAGAAAGAAAAATGAAAAGAAAAAAAAAGAAAAGTGACAAATAAGATTTAAAGCATTGATTACTGAATGGAATTTTGATGTATTATTCTGGAAAGTGAAAAATTAACACTGAATTTTCAACATATATCTTGGTCTGCCATGGAATAAACTGAGAATCTTAGAAATACTGGCAACATTTCCTGGAAGTACAAGTTCAAACCAGAAAATTCTCTACCCGGGCATCTTATTTACTTAAGAAAAAATACACTTGTGTGATGGTATTCACTTTGCTTGAACAATATGTTATTGGTACATGAATACTTGCTAATACCTTTGGCAATGGAAAGGATTCAAGATTCAAACCTCATTGGCCAAACCCACGGAGAAATAGTAGCTTCCATTTTCAGAGAAACAAATAATAATTCAGCTTTTATATTTAATATATTGAAGTCTCTTTCTAACTACTATGAAAAGGTTGAGCAGCTATGCCATGTGCTTACAGCACTAATTTTAAAATAGAAAAAAAGTATAAAGTTAGAATTAAAGAAATAGAGAATTATGAGGTATCTTAGGAATGATAGACTTACTTGGTGGTTTTGACTGAGAGAGGATATCTGCGCAAAAGCCATACATGTGATGTCTACTGTAGAAGTTAGACTAAAATTGTTCATGATGAAATCAGCATAAACCAACATTAAGTTAAAATGTCTTGTTACTCATGGCATTTATGAATTAGTCTTCATTGATGTTAATTATAGAACAAATAGTATGAGAACAATATCCAAGGCCAGGAAATACATAGACCAGGACTTGTCAATGACTGGAATTTAACACGAGTGAGTGGAGGTCAGATGTTGGGCAGTGTCCTAACAATTGTTGGAAATAGTAACACCAGACTAGAACAGAGCATTGAACTTAGGCAAAGCGACAATACATGACAACCCCTAAATGTACTTATTACAAGCCACAATTTGTGAGAAGGGACAGAGACACAGAGAGAGAGAGAGAGGAGAGAGAGAGAGAGAGAGAGAGAGAGAGAGAGAGAGAGAGA